>VXBB01002206.1:116618-182615 GCA_013399915.1 Illadopsis cleaveri
AGTGCTGTGGGACGCGGCCCGGCCGGGCTGTTCGCGGCTCGACTGTTCCCGGCTGGGCCGTTCTCAGCTCGGCTGTTCCCGGCTCTGCTGTTCCCGGCTCTGCTGTTCCCGGCTCTGCTAGCCCCGGCCCGGCGGTGCCGCTCCCCACCCCCGAGGGTGGCGAAGGTCGCCGTCGAGCCGCCGGGAGCGCGGGCGGCCCAGCAGCGCCCTGAGGCGCCGGAGCTGTTCCCGGGGAGAAGCCGCGCTCCTTCCCGCTTCCTGCGGGAGCGGCCGCCCGGACTCCCGGCGCCGCGCCCTGCTGGCAGGGAGCTCCCCTCGGGGCTGCTTTCCGACTGTGCGCTGTCCCGCGGTATAAAGAGTTTCAGGGAAAGGCACAGTGCACGTGTTCTGCTGTTGCAGGGTTCCCATCACAATTCCTGTTGAGTCTGTGCAGGGTGAGTGCTGTTTTTTTTTCCCGGAGTTCACCCAGAAGGAGTGGGTTGACGAGGTAGGCACAGCTACGCCAGTGTGTTCGGACGAGAGGAAAACTCGGTGTAACCTCTAGCAGAAAATATAGTCCTATTCATACAGGGTTAAACCAAGCAGAATTTAATTTTTTAGCATCACGAATTATAACTTGAATCAAGATGTAGAGAAAACTGCGAAATTCAAAATGCCCAAACTACCATCTGATACTATTGTCTCACATTTACGTGGAGCACGTCAATCATGGCGCTGCGCTGCCAAGTCTAATGTCAGAGTCCCTGACTTCTTTGAACGTGATGGAAACAAACTGAAAAGCAGGTGCTGTCTTCCTATCACACACATCTGGCTTATTTACTTTATAACCAGTAGTAACTCGGAAAGGGGATTGATTTGACGTTTGTTTATGGTGCCTCCTTAAAAAAGCATTTCGAAAGGATCTGGTATGGAAAGTGGGATTGGTGTTTAGGATTGGCTTTTCCCCCCCTCGATCCTAAATTTTGATTATATTACGTAAGGTGAGATTAAAAGTACTGTGTAAAGCAAAAGAAATGACCCAGAAACTGTAGAAATTAAGTGACTAGGATGAAAAAAGCGAGACAGCACATAATAACTCAAAGTTTGGGAGTTTTAGAGGATGTGAGAACATACATTAACCATGCTCAATTTTAATCAGAAAAGGAATGCTTTTCTTGCCGCTACCCAATGTGAATGGCAGACCAAAAATCTGTTTATGTCTTTGACACCTTTCACTCTTTCCCTAGAGAAAAGTGCTCATTTGAGATGAAATACTTAAAGTATTGCTTAATCAGTGCTGCCCAAGAGAGTTGTATCACATTACTTTAAAAAGTTGCCCTGGATCATACGTTTATGTGTTTAAAAATAGCAGCAAAAAAACTCCTTTTTTTTTTTTTTTTTTTTTTTTTTTTGCGTGTGAATGTCTTTGCCTTTGAGGAGTAATTCTTCACAGTCCCCTTTAAAGTCCATCATGAGAGCAAACTCTCACTGGGAGGACACAGCTATGTCCCTCTCTATTGCCTGTGTTTTAACTCCTTAGTAATTTTTCTGGTTAGTTCTTTTCACTGCAAATTCCAAGAACACACAATTTAGGATTGTTAATAAAAAGTTTACTGTCAGATTTGTTGGGTAAAATACTGAATAAAGGATTGGTGCACCTGGGATGGTACTTTTTTAGCACCTCAAACCATTATGAGGGGATAAGGATGTAAAAGAAAAACTCAGATGAAGTTGGCAAACAGGAAACCTTTAGCAGTGTTTGTGACAAGGCACTGCTTCATAGGTGGCTCTCTGATTGAGTCTGTTCTAATCAGTTACAAACAGATCTCTTCAGTGTTCCAGTTGCAATACATCCACTCAGAAAGCAGTAAGTCAGTTAATTAGGTTTTGTGTTAGAAACACAAGCCTGAGAAAGCAGCAATCAGAAAATGGTGAAGAGTAGCAGTAAATAAAACCATTCATTTTACAAACCTCCTTCACAAAGAATGACATCCAAATTTAGGGCTCCTATAGGAACCTTCCTCGATATATTTAGGATGTGTGCAAAAATGTTCTTTTGATAAGATCTTTTCATCTAACCAGTCTCTGTTTGAATGCAAGGAAGTCCATTGTTAAGGGAAAGTGTTGAGATTGACAGATCATCTTTTAGCAGACATTTGGAGTTGAGCTGTCTTGCTCTGGTCCTTATGTATGTATCATGGAAACATTAATTCCTGCAGTCATTTGAGGAGTCCCTCAGGTGAACTCATTCCCTCTTGCCCAGCCCCTGTTTCCACCCAGGCCATACATCCTCATTACCTCCTCAGAAATTTTTCATTTCATCCTCCTTTCTCTGTGGATTTTTCCTTCCTTTTAATCTCCTGCCTTGACAATTTCACCATCTTAGCTTCTTTGCCCCTCTTCACCCATCATTGGTTCTTTATCACTCTTTCTACAAATCACAGATATTTTGCACTGCTTTCTGAATGTTTCCACAGCTAAAAAGTGGGAGGTGATCTGCTGCTGCCCCTGCAGCCTTCAGCTGGGAGAAGCAACAGGTCGGTGGGCTCTCTCTGCTATTCTGCATGCATAGAATAGCAGGACTGTTTTGGAGGGTGGAATATCTCTTGTCTGCAGCAGCGTCCCTTTGCTTATCTTTTCTCTTTCCAACTCCTTTTTCAGCTACTCTCTTCATAGGGGCAGGGAGATCCTTCTCCCTCTGTATCAGAAGGGGAGGGATCCTTAATGTCTGATGTTTGCTGACTGTGGAACCATGTGAAATGCAGTTCAAACAAAATTGCAGCAATGGTATGTTAGGGGCAGCCTCCATGGTAGGAGGACACAGCCTTCGGCTACTAAATCAAGTTCAGTTCCTGTTAACTCACCTGTGGCATAAATTGTGTTGAAAACAATGTCCACACTGTGTTTATGCAGATTTTTAAGCATTCAGCTGTTACCTCAATGGTAGAAATCACTTCAGTGTCATTTCTGAACACTTCTATCTTTTTCAAAGTCAGTCCATTTGCTTTGAATTTCCAATCCCTTCTCCTCCTCAGCCTCTTGTTTACCTTGGAAGCATTGCTATGCATTATAATGACTCCTGCTCCTAGGTCCTTCTGGTAGTGGATGTTTCCAGGTCCAGATAACTGCCTCCCTGAAAAAGAGTCCTGCATGCTGATCTTAGCAGGTGGCGTTGTTTGTTTGTCTAAAGGCCATCTGAAGAGGAACAACAGGGATGTTGCAAAACAGAGTTTAGAAGAACTGGATAGAGCAAGGAGTATTTGGCTTAGCTGTCTGCTCTGTCTGGAATAGCTGTGTGAACCCCATATCCTGGACTTCATGGTATATGATGAGTGTCCCTGTAGTATTACTTGTCAGTCTTTATGTACTATTGAGTAGACTTTGCTGTCTGGGGCTCTACAAAAAGCTTTGGTGATACACTGTAGAAACAAACAAAATATACTTTTCTTTGTCCAATATTATGCTACTGAAATAGCTTTTTCAGTAACCTTTTGAAGCTCTGAGATGAAGTATAAATTTACTTATGATGGCATTTCCTCAGGATTTTTGGCCACTTGCACATAGCCTCAGTGGTCACAAATTCCTCAGGAAATGTGTGTGCTTACAAGGTCGTTGAAAACAGTTTGGGTTTTGCCTTTTATGACAAACTTTTGACTTTAGCAAGTAAAGAAGAAATAGGGAAAATATCTCTGCATGTTTTTTCCTGCACATGACATTCAAAACAACTACGTGCTGCTAATGTGCAAAAACTTCTACTGTGTTTCCACATTTTCTAGTTTACATTAGAATGAATTTTATTCACAGCTGAATTTGATACAGAGAAGCATTTATAACTTTTAGGCTAAAGTGCTCAAAATGTTGCTGTGAAATTAACTGTGGGGTTTTAATGTCACCTCTTACACTGTCAGTGAAATTGAGAGCTTTCTATTCTAGTTAGTTACACTTCTCCTGGCCTAGTAAAGAACTTCGTGTGCAAAAGACATCTGGTACTTTGTTACAGAGACAGTCCGATATATTTTGGGCTAGGTCACTGTTACCAACATCAACTGCATTTCCTCAAAATAACTGAAGAGCATGAAAAACAGGAGTGATAAATTAGTATGCTTTGTTTGTTTAGATTTTGACAAAGAATATTTGACCTTGCTGTGAGTGTAAGAGGAGTGATGCAGGAACATTTTTTTTGCTTCAGTTAGTGACAATATTTTCAAATTTCTGCTCCTGTTTATAACCTTCCTGACAAGCTCCCCTTATTTCTTGCCATTGGGGTCTGTGATCCTTACAACAGGAAAAATAAACTTTTATTGCTTATTAGTCTGTTTCATATTACTCTTTAACCAATTATTTGGAAGAGGGAGGGTGGGTGCACGGGCTCACACCTGAGCTTCTGGTTCAGCAGGAGCTAAACACATCCCTGACTTAAAGTATATCAGTAGCCTAAATCTCCCAGCTCCTTGCTTGGGTGAATAAACTTCCTTCTCAAGTGAATAAACAGTGCAGGTTTGGCTGCTCAAGGTGGTTAGACTGGAAGCAAACTGGCTTTAGGCTCAGACCGAGTCAGGGTCTATCTGGCTGCAGGCTGTAGCTCCAGATTGGCAGAAGACTGGGCTGTGAATTCTAGCTCTGAAGGTGTACCAGAAGTGGTTGAGAGATGCTCTGGTGCAGTGCTAAGTTTTAGAAACACTGCTAATGAAAAACTGTGTTGCTGGGAGGTCAGTGGAATTTCTCACCTCCTCTTCCACCTTTAACTCTGTGTGTACTAAGTGAATGAGGTCTCTCTAGAGAGGCAGACTGGCTGCACTCACAGCCACTAGCCTTTTCTTATTAAGAGACTATTTTCAGTAACAGCAGCTGTTTTAAAGCTTAACATTCTTCATCCCAAAACTATGTGCAGAAGAGCAGCATTAGTCAGATGGCGTTTATTTAGGCAGTGAGGGTGACTAGACAACCAGATAAAATTTTTATTCTTTCTTCCAGACTTGACATGCTTATGATTAATTGTAGGTATCCCTTTCTCATGTTCAAAGGACTAGGAAGCCACAGAGTTTTCCACTGCTCCTTACCTCATTTTCTGGAACTCCTGATAGGAAAAACGAAATGTTTAATAAAATAGAAAATTTGAATTTAAAGTGGGCTGCTTAATATCTGCACAGGAAGAGCTGCAGCAAGTATGTTGGAAGTTTTTCCTCAGTTGGCAGTGAGCACATGCCTCACCATCAAAAATTGTACACACCTCTCTTGTGTATCAATAGTGAAAGCAGATTTTATTAATTACCATATATCAAGGGATATGGATTTGATGAGGCAAAAGAAACACCTTCCTTTTGTCCATGAATTGGCTATGAAGAAAACTGCAGGAAGAGGCAATCCCAGATTGCCAGTTATGGCATTTCAGCAGTACATAGGGGCCATCATTGTCACAGATGGTGTGACACTGGACTGCTGGGAGAGACTGCCTGCAACAAAGTGATTCCTAACTTCATTCTTAAATAAGAATTTAACTATTCTGTTGATGCTCAGTATTTGTAAGAAGGAAAACCAAAGTTTTCATGGTCGTTCAGAACCCCTAAGTTTCATTATCTGTTGAGATGTAACTAGCCAGAGAGAAACAGATGGATACAAGAGTGGACAATGGAATAACACAACAGAAAGCTGATTATGGTTCAGACAATGGACCTGAAAGCTAAATAATTTAAAATAATAAGACCCACCCTTGTATTTTTAGAGTAACCAAATCATACAAAAATCAGGAAAGTCAAGGACAAAATACAGTCAGGCAAGTGACAGCAGGACTTCATATGTTTCTGGATAATTTTGATGGTGCATTCTATTTATGAGGAAAATGTTAACTTTTGATCCCTCTTACTATGATTAATTTGGTAATGAATTCTGTTAATATAAAAATCTTTAGTTATTTTGTCCTATTGGGTAACACAGACTATACCTGAAAAAAAAAAAAAAAAGGACNTAATTCATTTAAAGCTTATTGAACTCTTGTTTGCCCTCAGTGGGATCAGACATTCAAGGGAGAGTATCTTTTTTGAATTTTCTGAATGTAAATATTAGTGGGAGTTGATTGAACATAATAGCACATGTTAACTGAGTTTATGTCCAGTACTGGTTATTTACAGTTGTAGTATTTTATAACAGGATTTTGTTAATTAGATGAGCACATGTTCTGTGTTAACAGAAATGTATATATAAACCCAATGGAGGCTCATATCTTAAAGTTGTCTCACGTTCCAGTTCTGGTTTTTTTTCTTGCATATAAAACGCAAAGCTAAAGTAAAACTAAGGAAATTTTTTTGTGGAAAAAAGTGATTGTTGGGCACAACCTGTCTATTTAAAAGTTTCAGATTTATTCAAGTATCTGAATGAAAAAAAAAGGGTTAAAAATAGTTTTCTATTTGGAGAACACCTCTTTAATACAATCAAATCAGCCACCTCACAACCAGTACCACCATCCTACAACTACTGAGAAAAGCCCTACATCTCTGGAATGAGTAGCTTAATTTCTCCAAAATCTGAAATACAATCCAGAATCCCAATAGGTACATCAAAATTCAATTGGAAACCTTACCCAGGTTTAAGGTTTGGGATTGGTTTGCTGCATCTTTCTTAAGATATAGAATTTCTAGTTCATGCCTTTGATAATGGACTACTGGTTGTATGCCAGATACTAACCCACATAGCAGAAAGTCATTCAGTCACTGTCTAAAAGGAACACAAAATGTCTTGCATGCATAGTTTTGCTCTTCTATGATCAAATGTTCAACATTTTTTCCATTTGAGTTGTTTCCAGTACAGCACATGTGGTGCTTTTAAAATGAAGTTAGGATTCTTTAATTTCATTTTATAGACAGATGCTTTGTGATATTATGCCTCCCCATGCTTTAGAATGCCCTGTCCATTAATTTTCAGATTTAAGAGAGGTTTCAGACCAAAGAGCAAGGGGAGCAATAAGCAGTGTAATAACACATTCCTATGAAGAAAGAGAACATACTTGTTTACCTGAAAGTCTGGGGGTTTGGGGTTGTTTCAACTGCTTTTTGTAAAGATTAAATGGCATTGGGCAATAAATCTCAGGTGTTCTGCTGCTTCTTGGCAGCTTTATGGCAAGATAACTTAGACTGAATAGTTTGAAAAGACAGGGAATATGAGCTGGTTCAAATCAGAGCAGTTAATGGAGTTCCTCAGTTATACCACCAGCGTTGACTGGAGAAGGTTAAAGAAAAACTAAAATGGTAAAATAGAGCAAACTGGCTAAGGAGTTAAGCTATTTCACAGCCCCATTTATGGTGAAGGCAGAGTGAATAGCATATGTTTTTCTTGCAAGGAAAGGACTGTAGAATGAGGTGTTATCTCTCAGTTTTGCTGTAAAGGGGTAGCTGACAAAGCACAGTGTGTGAATGAGGGGAACAGACCAGGAAGGAGAAGAACTGAGGAAACACCAAGGTTCAAAGTTATTTGAACAAACATTTTGTTTTTTTGGTACATTATTCCTAATGCGTCAATTAAATCCACAGACTATGTGTATGTGCAAGTAAACATAATTAGGCTTGCTAGTCAGGGTTTGTTTTTTGTCAATTTGACTTGTTTATTTAGGTGTGCCATTCTGCTTCACTAAAACAAGATTTTTGTATTGTTTTTACAGAATGAATTGCCTGTACTTCTAACTCATGCCTCATTCACTATTAACATATAAATCATTATGGGAGTCTGAGGTTGACTGGAATGATACATTCCCACCCCAGGTTGCAGGTGGTTTAGATTTCACTATGCCTGTAGCTCTCATGCAATCCCTGTTAGCCTGGGGATGGGTCATGGCACATGTAACAAAAATGATTATTCCACATAGGTGAGTGGGCTACGCTAGGGCTCGCTGGCCCAGCTGGTTGAAAGTTCCAGGAATTACAGTAAACTGATTTGCAGGCTACTATTCTTGTTTTTTCTGCTCCAAGTATGTGTGTGTGTGTTTCTCTCAAAAGTTACCTGGGTGAAAGGAAGGTGAGAAACCATCTTTCTCTGTAGGCTGCACTCACTTCCTAGGACATTTCCTCACTTTCAGGCACCATTACAGGCACCCCAGTAGTAGCAGTGACCCGGGAATGCCGGTGTGCGTGGGAAGGGGTGAGCACAGAGTGGGGGCAGGCCAAAATGATCTCAGCAGCTTGGCCCTGTGGAGTGGAAAGACCTTGTGTGGGTGTGGCTGGAAAAGCTCAGCAAAGCTGTGGGTTTGGAAGAAAGCCAGCTCCTGGGATGTGAGAATTGCTGGGCCATGTAAAGCTAACTTTGGAGGGCAGGGAAAGCTGGAGCATGGCACCAGTGTTCATGTCATCGCTCTGAAGCCAAGAGTAAGAGCCCTTCTTCTGTCACAGACCCCATTCACCATGATTCACCTTGTGCAATGTCTGTTTGCTGCTGTTGTTGTTACCTCTACTTCAGTAGCTCTTTGGATTGCCTTTCTTGCTGCCTTCCTGCTACCCTTCCTCTTCTCTGTCCCTCCCCCTGCTTCATTCTCTGATGCTTTTGATGGTTAGATTCTGTAATTAGTGACCCTGATACACAGAGCTATTGCAATTACTTCCCATGTCTTTTTAAAAGGTGGGTGCAGTGACAGATTTCCTGTGCTGCTCTTACAGAGTAGCTATCTTGAATAATGTTCCCTGCATATTTTGGTGGGAGTTCAGCAGAATTCTCTCTTTACTTATTCCAGAAATCTGAAATAGACTTGTCCAGTCTTGGAGATTTATTGCAAATGACATGGAAGGGCCAGAGCCAGTGCAGATCCTTTCCACATGGAAACACTGATGCACAGAGTTCATACTCTGCCTGAATACAAGCAGAGATGTTCTGTGTGTTTAAAAATGCCTCTGGGAAGTCAGATTAACTATTCTCCATTTAATTCTAGAAGGTGCTGCTCAGAATGGATGAGTCAGGATACACCATATTGCAGAGAAAATCTTTATGGCTACTTTTAAGCAACCTGTTGCTTTAAGAGGCACATCTATACATGTTGGGAAGCATGATTACATTACTTTTTGTTTATCTGCACTTGAACTAATAGCCTTATGCTGGCTATTTGAGTTTAACTAATTAGTTAACTAATTTAGTTTTGGCTAATTGAGTTTAACTTAGTGGTGGCTAGAGTCCCATAGGAGAAAAATCTAAGGTATCCTGAGACAGATTTCTCAGAACGTTTCCTTACCATGCCAGAAGTCAGCTACACTCACACTCACCACCTTCCCTCTGCCCTCAGGGCCAACAGCTGTCTAGCACAGCCTCTTTGGCAAAGCACAGGGCAGAACCACTTTGCTTTGTAAGATCTTAGCTGGCTACAGAAGGTCAGCTGAGGTGTCATTGCATCCTGGGGCTGAGATGGAACCGGACAGTGACATTGCACATCTGTCCTGTCTTCCTCCGTGCTGCAGAGTCCATCACCAGACCTGTGTGACACACACTTCCAGACCCAAGCAGGGCTCAGCAGTGGACCTGAGCTGATTCCTGTTCTCTGGCTCCACAGCAGTGAGAAACAGCCCAGAGCCTGGGTGCAGCTGCAGGTGTCTGCTCCAGTTCCCTTGTGAACACCCAATATAATTTTTACTTGTAAGCTGGGTTTTGGGTTTTTAACGTGTGACAAAAAATCCCCTTCAGAAAGGGCTGTTTTATTTTACTATTTAAAAATTACTTAAGACCACTAGTCATTTTTATTAGATTCTAACACTAGACAATTACAATATGAACTCCTGGCTCAGAAGGGAGCTGTGCCAGACAGCACCTACAAACAACTTTTCTGAACTCCAGTCTTACTCTAGGAGCACCCCCTCGATCCCCTGGGAAACCACTGCAGTCCCTGCAAGTTGCCCTTTTCCAGTGATAATTTTACAGCACACTCGAATAGATCCCAAATCCTGCAGCCATCCTGCAGACTTCTTTTGTACTATAACAGTCTGTGGATAGCAACCTCCTCTTACTGATTGTGAATTTGGTTTAAATTTGGAGGACTTTCATAAACAGTTGCCTTGTGGGCTTATTTGTTTGTGAGGCTTTTTAGGATGTTGTTTCCTTTCTGCCAAGTGTTAAGACTTTGATTTTAAGCAGCAGATAGACTGGCACAAGTTGCTACCCCAGTGAAGTTTACCTATTGCCAAACAAGCATAAACATGCTCAAAGTAGGGAAGAAGTGTTCTAGACCTACCTCCTCCCCAAAGCTTTGGAAAAAAGTCTTTGCTTTAAGTTTGGTAGGTCCAGTTTGTAACCAGGTGGACAGGGAAGACACATGAATAGTTTTCTTACTCCTCAGTTTTCTCTGCTAGCATAACCAGTCTGGAATGGTGCAGTCCTGGTGAGTGCACTCAGATGGGAATCTTCTGGGGCAGTGTGTCAAGCTCAGCAAATCCATCCCAGCAAGAAGCAGCCTGGTTTATATTTTGCTACTATCTTGCAACAGATGCTATGTTTAAGTTTTCACTTCTCTCCCAGCTGTTGAATTTTTAAACAAAATCGTTACTGAGCTTAAAAATACAACTCAACTAGTCAGAAACTAGTCAACAGTTAGAAAAATGACCCTCACCCCTGTTTGGCCTTTACTTTTGAGGCAGCTTTTCCTTTCACAGTTTAACTTGATGAGTTACTGGATACAGCAAACCTGACAAGATTCTGTGTATGGCTTGGAAAGAATTTGATTAAAAATAATAAAATCTAGATAGATGAACATTGGATAAACAGTGTCACTCATTTTGGGCTTTGTTTCCAGCTCGTCATTGGACATTATAATGACATGTTTAAAAATCCCAACCAAACACCAAGTTTGGATTCTCACATAAGAATTTTAAGGGACTTGAAGAAATGTCAGTAGCTATTTCAGATTCGTAGTACAGCTGTGAATGCTGATAGTACTGTAAGGGGGTGGGTGATGTGCTTGCCAAAGCCCTCACGACAGTCTTATACCATTTTGGTGGCAAGAACACACCAGCACTGACCCCCTCCTGCCCTACAGCAGATACAGGGTTGCAGAGATGCCAACAAGGTGAATGTAGTGCAGTGTATGTCAGGAGTGCAATAAATTTTGATGGCTCCAGAGAAGTCTTGATGAGCAGGCAATGCACATGAAAGCAGGGAGATACTCTTCCCCCAAAATGTGAAGCAGAAAAGTAATGAAGTGATACATTTAATCTTTTCATTTAATAGGATTAAGAGATTGACTTCTATCTAGATTTACAGATATTACAAAGACTTTGCGTTTGTTGAACTGTGTCTGAAATCGCAATAGTATTTGCAAATTATTTTAACATAATTATTATTCCAAATAATTCATAGTCCTGGAAACTGCTACTACTCCTGTATACCAAGGGCTATAGAGTACAACAGCTAGTACCTTAACAAACCTAAAGCTTGTTGTAATTACAGATTGAATGAAGGCTGATATTTAGCATCCAGTTTCATCCACAACTGTTTTTGTTTTGTTTTTTTAACAGACTGATTTTCTTCAGATATGCTGTTATAAATGGTCACAAATACAAGGCTTGTCTTGTGTTCCAATTTATTACTGCTCTGTTTTCAACCCCTTTATTCTCTCCTTTGGTATCAAAATGAAGAGACCATGTTCTTTACAATCCTCATTCTATAAACTTCAGTCTGCTGTCCCACTATTTTTGCATCTCCCGTGCGTGACCAAATTCATTAGTCATTGAGGGATCACTAATCACACAGGTGAGTGTGGGGGGATGCTCTGACAAGCAATTTAATAGGGACAGGTCAATAACTAAGGTTAAATAACTAAAATACAATTCAAAAGAAACCAAACCACATAATACTGTTTTTTAAAAAGTTCCCACAATCTTTCTATATCTTCTGTTATTTTTAAAATCTTAATGTTTGTTATTCTTCAAAGATATCCTCTAACAAACTTCTTGGAGCTAGCAACTTAATTACATCTTTAGAATTACATACTTTTTAGGAAAGCCGTTCAGCAAATATTTGGGTTTTTTGGGAATGACATTTCACAAGACTAAAAACCAGTGAAGAGCAACAATTTTAGATTTTTATCTACTGAGATTTAATTGCAACAGAAGACAATGTGAATTAAAAGTGACCTTGAATTGACAAATGTGTGCTATGACAAGTCTATTAGCAAATATATTTTAAAAATGAATAGTTGTTGGAGATAGTAGATATAAAAGGAAAACCAAGGGTAGCAGAAGTTTGTTGTTAACAAAAAATAATAAGTATTACACTCAGTCTTGCTTCAGCCCTGACAGAAAACCGTGACATACAAAAATGTATTTTAACAGAATACAGCCACAGGTTAGAATAAGGGAAGAATAAAGAACAATATTTAGTAAAAATGAGAAAGCTGGCTTCAGATAGACAGGATCAGTTCAAAGAAACTAATAAATCCTACTGTGAAGCAAACAGCTTTTGACCCTGTAGATGAGAAGAACCTAGAGTTCAGCAGGAAGGCAGTAAGAACACTAGCTGGAATCTGAAGGAACACAAAAAATATAGGATAGTTTAAGAAAATCTGGCCAATCAGGAAAGATTAAAAGGCCCAGAAGATTAAAAATAGACAAACACATTCTTTATAAGACAAGGAAATTAAGGCAGTTTAAATTCAGTATCCCAAAGATACTGCAAAGATCTCAGAGTCACAACTCATGTGCAAAGAGCCATGGGAGGGGAAAAAAAAAAGGGAGAAAACAGCTAGTCCAAGTTTTTGACTCAGATGTTCTTTGAAACAGTTTGGGTGTAACTGACATTGCCACGTGACAGAATGGGTGGACTGATCACCAGTCAATTTATTTCTAATTCTATAAGGTTGTTTTTTTAGGGTTGTTTAGATAGGAAAAAAGAGTTTTTTTCTGCTCAAGTGGTTACCTCAGGTATTAGCATTAATTTTATCAGGAGAGTTATAGGAAAGTATGTGAAAAAAATGAGTGACCAAAACCCCCCCTACCCCTTGCCAACTAATGGGACTCTGCCTGGTGCATGCTCATGTCTTAGTGGAAGCCCTGTGAGAGGCAGAAGCAGCAGCAGCAGAAAACTTTCCTAACAAATGCTTTCCTTGCTGCTGGACTGCACATCCTGAGGCTGTGGAGGGATAGTTTTGGCCAATCCAGACTGGCAGAGTGTCTGGTGTATGTCAAACTAAGCCACAGCACAAGAGATACATCTCCTCCTTTGTGAGAGTTTTCTTTACAAGGCTGTTAGTCTGAATTCCTTCTAAGAGCCTGAACTAGACTAATTTTGGTAGCAGTAAAATTGATGTATTATTTAATTAGGATCAAGTGTGTGTTATAGTAGTACTTTCTCCATTATCTTGTCACAGAAAACAGGAATTGCTCAAGTGTAAAAATTTCCATACTTGTGAAGTTGGGACTTATTGAAGAGCTCTGTAATTGCAGTCATCAGTACACCTCCAAAACCACTCCCTATAACAAAATCTGCTGATGCAGTCTAATTCCATGTTGGATTAACTGCAAATAAGAAATGCAGGTAGCCTTCCTCTCTGTACAGCTATGTCTTTATTTTTTAAAAATTGATGTAGTTGCAGTAATGGAATAAGCAATTAAAGTATAAAGTTAAACCAAACAGCTTGGGCAGTTGATGCCTTTTATGAAGTCACTGGGCTAATGCCAGTGTTTGGATCTCCCTGGAAGGAAAACATAAGCCAGGAAAGAGTAGTAAGGCTTGTTGATGCTGCAGACACTAATTATTCAGCTATGACAAACAAAACACAGGAGAGCACTGCTCAAGTCTTGCACTAACTTGCTATTTCTGTTTTACGACTACATCTTTAGTGTGCACATTTTCTGTTGCCCCCAACTCATGCAATTAAACTATGCCATTATTCATGTCTAATTTAAAAAACAAACATCAAAGACAGTCAAATTTCTATTCTGGGTCAACACCATGCTGACACAAAGCCAGGAATACACAGTAGCACTGTGCTCTACTACTTATTTGCAGTCAGGAGGGTTCCATCAACCTTGAGCTGGACTGACCTGAATAAAGAAAGCTTACAACATATGCGTAGCCTTTGCTGGTTTGCAGTCACTAGCACTATTATCCCATCCAGTTGGGATGCTTGCTTTATGCAACACACATGGATGTTTCCTCATTCCTCAGCTGGCTAGTGTGTAAGCTGGTGAAAAGCTACAGGGAGGATTTGCCTCATACTGCATTCACCCCGTTAAAAACCAATGTAATGATTTCAAAGAAAAAGATAAAATAGTCTGGTGGATATACATAAATATTTATTATCAGTTTAACTTCATTTTACTAGAAATCTTTAAACAGTTTTTCTTTTTTTTCCTTTTTTTTGCCAAAATGTTGTATCTGACACAGTTGCTACTGTCATAGCTTCCCTGCACTGGGAATGCAGAGCTTACACTTAAGATTCCAAAACAATCTATTCAAGATAAAGAGCTTTCAACTTTAGTGCATATGGAGCTATTTAAGGATTGGTAAAAAGAACCCCCTTCCCCCTCCCAAATGAAGAGTCTGTTACAAAGAGATTTCATTACCAAAAAGTGAATATACAAATGCTAAAAAAATGCTGGCTTGAAAAAGTGATTTCAGAATTTACTGTACACATTGTAACAATTTATTATATAAGCTGCTTCTACATGCAAGCAGATCTTACATTTGGTGTAAAACATTTATACACATTCTTTACAATTTGTACATATTTAAATGGCTGTATCAAACAACACTGCGATATGGAATTTTGGAAGCAAACAACTAAAAGTGGGAGGAGAAAAATACAAGGTTTATAAAAGGTGAACAAAACTCGTGACACTGAGAAGCATCTAGACTTAGTCTTGTTTGGTTTGGTTTCAGGTTATTCAGGCAGACCCAGATTTTCCTTCTAGTGCAGAAAAGTAACACCAATGCAAAACAGAGTAAGGCAACTATTGAACCAGCAGACTATACCCGTCACTTAGAATGGCTTATTGGTAAAATGCCTTTTTTAGTTGCTTTTTAATTTTTTTTAACTAAAATATTTCTTTTCTAGGCACATTTTAGCAAAAACTGCATTTTGGCTTTCCTGCTTGCCTATGGCAAGAAAATAATTACTGTACTTGGTGCCCATTGCGAACACAGTTGGTGGTGGCTTTTTTGGTTTGATTCTGTGAAAAGCCAAGGCCTCAAATGGTATTTCAGTAGTATGGGAAGAGGACACTTAGTCACTTGGCAAAAGATGATGATCAAAGAACTGAGTTTGTGTGATAACTAATGATGTTATTCAGTACTTTTGTCACCTTTGAGTTTGCATTAGAAGGCGACAGAAAGTTAACCTGAACCAATAGCACACCATACTACTACATGAAGACCTGAGCTTAGTTGGAATTTGGGGATGTCTACTAGTTGGGGTTAGATGTGGCAGTGTCCCCTCTGCTGAAACACTACAAACTGTCAGAGGGGAAGCTGGCCCTGTACAGCACTGAGAAACACCAGTGCCTTATGGCGTAACATTGGGGGTGCCAAAGTGCTGGTATGGAAAACTTTTTCACACTTTCCTGAATGGCTCGTTCCTTGTTTGTACTTTGTCTTCTTACACAGTGCATAGTGAAAGGTGAGCCTGACATAAGCTCTGAGGTGGTGCGCCACAAGAACAAGATTTAGTTAAAAGGAAAAAGAAGAGAGGGAAGAAAGATTTATATTTACCAGAGTCATACTGGGAGCAGGATGCCATGGCTGCATATGGGAAGCAAAACTTAAAAACAAAGCATTCATTCAGGAGATCATCACAAACATGTGCCAGAAACATACATGAATATAATTCCTCCTGGTTACTGAACTGCTGGAGAGCTCAACTGAATATAATGAGGATTAAGTCATTTTCTCAAGTTTGTCTGCTTTCCCACTTTAAAAAAAAGCTACAAAGTGTCACTGGTGTTGATACAGAGTTTTTGGAAGAACATCTGATAAACAAGTCTTCATGAAATCCATGGCAATATACCAGTTTGATAATTTAGATCCCTGTAACTGACAGCATTACCTAGCTGTTTTTATTTAAATAATGATACAAATGGGAGAGCTTTCAAGACAGGAGAGCCTTATTGTATCATTTAGGCTGATAAAGTAAAATTTTAAATAACACTTTTTTTACAATTGATTCTTGTTGGTTTGGGGTTTTTTGGGATTTCTTTTTGCAAAGGCTAACAAATTTATATTAGCATTGCCCCACATCAGAAAAGCACTTTGGAGTTGTTCTTTATTGTTGAATACTCCTTCCTCTCTACATCATAGGAAAGCGGCTGAGTGCCTGCCTCAGCTTCTGTGCAATCTGAAACAAAGAAACAGAAGATATTTAGTATGTAATCACTTTACACTGTGCAGAAATATGATGACAGGCTAAGAAATCAGGTGTTCCCTTGTGATGAAAAACTGCAGCCCTTGCTGCAAGTTTTGTGTATGCAGGACTCTCAAAACATTCCATTATAAAGACTTCTCATATATACACTTTCTGCCTTGTTCATTTGGTTAAGGCACTTCTTGCCTTGTTAACTTTCACTGCTCCAGTTGTGTTGGAGAAAGCATTGTAGGCAGGACTGTTATTCTGCCTGTTTATCCAGCACTGCACTGCACCAGAGAGCTACAGGAACAAAGCCAGATTTTCCAGGAAACCCACCTCCCTGCTGAAGCAAGGCTGAAACATCACAACAGAGCTCCTGTGCACTCCCCACAGTTCTCATGGTAGCCATGACCCCACATGTGAACATGTACTGGGGAAGAGAGGATTGGCACAAGAAAACTGGTGCGGCTGCAACAGAAGGATTGAAATAGACTGGACAAGAGGCTGAAAGAAGGTAAGGGGAAACCTAAGCCTAACCCCACCAGATGTGTTAAGGAAAGTAAGCAAAGAGACCTGATGGGGGACCTACAGTTGTCATCCACTAAAGATACTTCCGAAGCTCCACTGGGAACTTTTACGGCTGTGAAGGGGCACCAGTTACTTATGAGACTCCTTTTAGTGCTAGAAGTCAGGTTCCAGCACATTCAAACTCAAATGTTTTACCAGCATATCATGTTAGAAAACTTGTTCTTGGTTTATTTTAAAAAAATCACAAGGAATACATGCATGAGAACACTTTAAAATGAGAACTACAGTGGTAGGGAGAGCGCTCAGATTTAACATATTTAATGTTACCTGAAATGTTCCTGTCCCTCCTGCCCCACACTTGTATACATCAGGCTTTAAATCACAAAAGCTTCCCTTCTCACTCCCATCCTATGGGAGGAAGGTTTTGTTGAAATGTTTTATTGTTCTGTTCAGTGCAGCAGGCCTTGCTTACTGCACATTGGAGAACTAAAATTCTTTGCAACCCTAGTACCAGCATTGAGGGGGGGAGGAAGTCAAGCTACCAACAATATGGTTTCTGAACAGTGGTTTTTAGTTCTACTAGGTTTATTGTAACAATCATGTACACAGGCCAGTGTCTATAGGAAAATACTATTTTAACTCATTCTTTCAGTTTTCAGAGTTTTTTACAATTCCTTTTACAGTTTTTTGTACAATTCTTCAAATATCTGCTCTGTGGGAGCATGATTAAACCCTGTATTTTCTATAAAAGCAGCAGCACAGTACATGCCAAGCAAACAGTGCTGGAGCCCTGTCCTTACCGTTTCATAGAACTGAGCCTGCTGCTCCAGATAGAGACGAATGACGCTGTTGTAGTCATAGATCCGGTTACTGTGGAAGTGATTCATCTCAGCTGCAATCAGACCCAGGAGACAAATTATTTAACACAAGCGTTTATAATTAGGAACAGTTTCACTCAGTTCAAGTTAGTTACTTTGCAGCAAGCTCAGTGTCCAGACCTGCCAGCACAGTTACTGTTCTCATGCTTCCACAACCTGTTCTGCCTGCAGCACTGAAGTTATAATGGAACTGTTTGTCAGATTGGTAGGGGGTCAATTACACATCAGCTTGGACACTTCCTGGACAAAGCCTGGTTCTTGTGTTACAATACTCAGGTGCACAAAGATTCGATTAAAAATACAAGCAGAATTTTCTTCTACTGAGGTAACTGTTCCTGCCTGAAGGGTTTCCAACTGAATTTTGCCTAGGACATTCAGATTTCCAAGGGTATGGATATCAAGTTGTAAGCCCCAGCTGTAAATACTTAGCTCAAAAAAAGAAGAACAAAAAAAGATACAACCAGTAGTGTCTAATCCATTCTTGACTTAGGCTGTTATAGATACCTGAGAAACAGTATTACTGAATCTGTAACACACCAATTTTTACATCTCTGCTCAGATCACAGCTTATGGCTGAAAGAAGTAGTTAAATATATTTTGGAATATCAATGGTAGGAGAAGAAGTATTCTACACCGTAAAAGTCATCCTAGAGGTCTCTTCCACAATTACCACACATAAAACACAATCCTCTTGCGTCACTGTGACTAAGAAGAAGGAGGTGGGTAGTTTTCTTTGTTGTTTTTAAAACCAATTTTGTGTGCTGCTCTGACTTTGTCACATCATATATCGAGTACTCTTGGCCTTAAATCATCTAAAGATGATGCAACCCCCTCAGCAATGAGTAATCTCATTGAAGTCAGTAACAGGATGCACTTAACGGCTTGATATCCTGCAGGATTGAGCCCTGACTGCTCACTTCCCCAGTTTTTCTAGTGTGGTGTGCTGCACCTTATATTTACAACACCTCTGACCTAAAGAGGAAGAAGTTCATTCAAAAAACATCCAGGAAATAAAGATCTTATCTAAAAAAACATGAATCTCAGCTGGGAAACGGATTATGTCTGACTAAACTAAAAGTCAGAAAAACACTTCTGCTCATGATGACCTGCTTCTTGCACCATGGCCCCTGCTTTTAATTTGAGACATTATCAATTCCAAATCAAATTGATTTGTAGTTTTTCTGGGGTTTTTAAATTGAACTTTCAAAACGTGTCTTTTGCAATAGCAATGTGAGACTTAAAAAAAAAAAGGGGGGGAAGGCAAATAACTGCAATTTAAAAAAATCTAAGCTGGTCACAAAAAAGCCCCCACAAACAACCCATGGCCAGGTTTTATTCCTGGCAGCAGGAGATATTCTTTCAAAGTATGCTGCTTAATAGAAGTCCTTCAGAGGTCTACACCACTGCCATTTAGCTCAAAATTTGGTTTACCTTGTAGTGCATAAGCCATGGTGCTCACACGTTTCACCATGTTCTGTTTGTCTTGCGGCGTTATTTTACTGGTTGCAACTAACTTGTCACTTTCCTTCACTCTTTCTATTGCTCCCTGCAGAAACCAAATGCAGAAAGGTTAAAAGAGTAGTCAACATAGGTGTCTTCATAGTAATCTAAAATGCCACTAGCTGCATTTTGAGTTTTCATTCAGTACACATATGTATACAAAATGATTGATTCTGCCTTCTCATATTTTTATCCAAAGCTTATTTCACTTTATTGCTTCCAAGAGTCCTGGCAAAAAGTGACTTCAAACACAGTCATCAGCAAATTGAGTTGGATACAGCCAGTAATACACAATGATATATACAAAAAGGACAAATGCACCAAGTTTCAAATTACAGATGACCAACATAACTGACATCCAAAAGCCTGTAGACCCTTATTTGCACATTTTACAAGATGAGGCAACATAAAACTGTGTTTCAAGGGACTACAACTCATTGCAATGTATAGCCATTGATTCAGCAAAATCCTTGAGTCACATAAATAACAGGCATAAAAAGATATGCCTCCCCTACACAATGTATTTGTGCCAAACAACATGCAAGAGAATCTATTTACATATCTCTTGGCAGTAGGCTTATGTTTCAAGTTTTAAAAACATTTCTTCTTCTTTTATGGTATTTTCCCCCAATGATTCTGTGAGATGAGGGACTGTAAGTGTTCTGAAGAAAGAACACACAAATCTGACATGCTTTTATCTTTGCTGCTCTCAGAAGTATGTTCTTATGTTCTTGTTCTATACATTTAATACTTCAAGTGATCAAAAAACCCCAACCCCACGTATTTGTGCACTTGTTTTAATACTTCACAATATTTAGTTTCCTGAAATACATTGCAGCAGACACATGACCATAAGGAAAACTCTATGACCAAAAAAAAAAAAAGGCAGAATATCCAAAACTCTCCACCATGGCTTTTGTATTACAGAGAACAAAGTGGTTGAGTTTTGTTGCTGGTATTTTCTTTGTTTGTTTTTTCTTCCCCCCAGAAATATTAGAGCTTAGCTCTGGTCTCTGGTTTTTAATATTAAAGAAACTTCTACACAGTGCATGATTATTTCTCACATATCAGCAAGTCAGCCACACAAGTGTACACAAATTTTCCTACAATACTCGTATGGTTTTATTATTAACTATCACATAGGGTTAAATATTATGAATTTACACTATTGCTATTCACCCCACTGGGACATGAAGTCAACCTGAAGAAAATCATGAACGTTCTACCACTTTATTATAGCAGAAAGTCATGACATTCTTGAGAGAAATTCTAGCTTTTCTTCCCCCTAAGTAATTCTTATTTCAAAAATCAACACAGCAGTTTCACAGAAACCTCCAGTGTTTCAGCAGCCGGGGCCAGGCTGCTGCACAAATGCAGGGTACCATACCACCACTTTTGCTGCTGTTCCCACTGCCCAGCCCTTAGAAAGAAAGGCTCTTCACATACCTTATGAGCTGCTATGATGTCAGGGAAGCAACCAAGAAATCCCTTATATTCATGATTTGTTTCCATCAAAAAGTGAAGGTCTTTCTTTGGCTAACAAACAAAGCATAAGTGTTAGTCAAAGTATCTGTGGCAAATTAACATCACAGAAAAGAAACTATGATGCCAAGAAAGGGCAAAGGGGAAAACAGGGAAGGAAACAACTGAAAAAACCCAAACCAAAATATTAATTGTTTATGCAAGTTTTTCATATATGCAAAGGTTTTTTAAAAATATATAAGTTTTTAGAGCAAGGCACTGTGCATCATTGTGCAGATGCCTCTGTTCTTTGTTTCATTTCACTAGCTCATGAAGTGAGGGGGTTTGCCTTCAGTTTTCACCCAAGAAGAGTTTCCAGTACAGTCTCTCATTACATATACAAGTATGCACATGCACAGGTGCATCTCCTTAGTTGTCAATGTGGAAAGGTGTTTTAAGAACTTTCAGACTCAACCTTGAGATAGAGGATCTGCATTTTGGAGACTTTAAGCATAACATGTAAACATCATAAACATCAGTGTATGATAATGTTACCAATCAAGGTTTATTTAAACCACATTTTTACTGAAGCAGGCAACTGCATGTCAAGGCAATGGAACAGGTTTGACACACAGGTATTCCCCCATATGGAGCAACAGGAAAATCTGGATCCTGCAGACATTTGGGGAGTGCAGAGGGAAGGCAGAAACTTTGTCCTTGATTAAATATAGTTCTTTTGTATCAGTAATGAAGACAGTTCACAGACATCAGAAAATGAGCCCATTTAAAGAGCAAACAATCATTTTAGTATTTTAGAAACCAGAATGTGGGCTTTCTGACCCACAGAAATATCCTCTCATCACATTCCCCCTGAGCTGATACAGAGTAGAAAAGAAGATGAAAATGCATTTAAAATTGTTAATAGCAATTTCATTTAATTGATCTATAGCAGTAGCAGCTATGTTTTAATCAAAGAGGAAAAAAGAAAAATCAGACGTAATCCAAATAGGTGATATGTTTGTATACACTATGCCATTGCATTCATAATACTCCTACCTGATCTGCTACAAGACTGGCAATTTCTTCATAAGTTTTCCCTGCTTCTGTTATTGCTCCGTTGAGATCAGATTCTCCTAGAAGTAAACATCGGTGTTCAAATTACAATAAGCCAATCGCAACAAGAAACTTGCCTTGATTCAAGGCAAATTTATAAAACAGCCTACTTACAATAATAAATGCACAGCCATCCTTTTCTAACCAGCAGAAATAAATAATTTTAAAAAAACATTAAAGGAGGAAAATTGAAGGTCCTGTAGAAAAATAATGTTCTACCACAGTACTAGCACTACTTATTTCCATATTTAATAATTTTATGCAGTTTAAATACACAGGTATTCCTCCACATGGGGCAAAAGGAAGGAAGAATGAGGAGGGTTACAAAAGATAGACTGACAAAGCTGATGTGCTACTAGCCCTGAGCTCTCTGACAGTCCTGGACCATAACTGTCCAAAGGTCAGAGAAGCAAAAGGAGGCTCAAGTCACTTTTTTCCTTGACAACAAGACTTCTGATCCTTTAGGGAACTCTTAGATAATATTTTCAAGCTCTGTAAAAATCACTGGTTTTCAGAGTGAGTTTCTAACTTTTATCCTCATATGAAACAGATCAAAGGGCCCTACAATCTACGCTTAACAATACAGACATCACCATAAATCCTAAGCTAGACAACAGAGGCTCAAGTCACTTTTTTCCTTGACAACAAGACTTCTGATCCTTTAGGGAACTCTTAGATAATATTTTCAAGCTCTGTAAAAATCACTGGTTTTCAGAGTGAGTTTCTAACTTTTATCCTCATATGAAACAGATCAAAGGGCCCTACAATCTACGCTTAACAATACAGACATCACCATAAATCCTAAGCTAGACAACACCACAAGCACTCATAACACTGTATTACTAACAGGACAGGCTACGTGGGACAAAGATGGAAACAAGCCTTACATTCTTGTATGTTTCATGCCACTTCACCTTCCCATCCATGTTAGCTTGTCCAAAGCACGTAGTCAACAGTACAGAAAGCAAATTGAGGTAGAGAGTAGAAAGGCGAAGGTATAGTTTGCAGATATCAAACTTTAGTTTAAGAAAAAAATAATTTTCTTATGCTTTCAGCATGTCTTGATGTTAGGCAGTGGTTAGTCTTTTCAAACTTTTTGATTTTATTCTATAGATATTAATCAGTGACTTAACTGAAAAGTACCATAGATTTCATTAATGATTAATCTGAACATTAAAGTACCTTGTTTTACTACAACCTATGGTCTAATCTACATTAGAGATTTATTACACAGGATTCCTTCATTTTAGCATGTACTAAAGGAAACAAGGGAATGACTGAATGTTGCTTCAGTTCCACCAATCGATTCCTACTTTCCATTAGACTGGTTTCATAAAGTGAAAAAGCTGTGAGGCAAGGTCCTAAGAACTAGTAAGTCCAGTAAAACAAACGCTGCTGAACAAATCATTATTTTTCTCCTATTAGAGAAAATGGGCCTGTTAGAATAAAAGAAAAATAAAACTAACACTAATTCCCATTTTGAGACTCAAGAGATACACAATTCATAAGATATCTTCAGCTTTTTGTGAAACAATAAAAAAAATGGAGGGTGATCAATTTTATTATTTCATGCTTAAGGCTTAAGTATTTTCAGTACTTCAGAATTCTTTTGTCTGCTCGGAAGTAACCTTGAAGTAACTGCTGCTTAGGCAACTGACTCCTAGATTTTGGGATAAAACATGGTGTGGCTTCAGAGTCAGAAGCCAGGTTGGTCTAGATGCTGCCATTCATTTTATAATGCCATAAAAGATGGTAACTTTCCCTATCTGGGAAAAAAAAAGAGGAAGAGTATGTATATTTAAATTGACTAAGTGCAACAAAATCCCCCCTTCTGTGCCGACCTCACTCAAGGAACCTTCATAGATCAGAACTTCAAAGGAACCCTCCCAACATCAATCATCTTTTATTCTCAGCACTCTCAGCTTCTGAACCAATGCAAAGGTGGAAATCACCTTCTTAACTCAGTCTGTGGAAGCTGAGTTGGGTCCCAATGCAAGGATACATCAGGATGTCAGAGGTTCTTTAATCAATGGAATAGCAGAAAGCCCCAAATGTTGCTAACATTTATAACAAAATTACATTAGTGTTCAGTACATATATCCCCAGAAGAAACAGAGGAGGCCTAAAAGCGTTGACTGAAGGTAGCTATAAAAAGAGCAGTTAAAATGGCCAGTAATATTCCACAGATATTTTAACCCAACCACAAAGAGAAACAGATATTTTCATTGATTTACAGGTTGCATATTGCCATAAGGAGACGAAGAAAGACGTAAAACTATGAGGAGCCTTTTGGAGGTGTTTAATAGAGCATCTCCTAGCAGATCAACTGCTTGGTAAATGCCAGTGATAATCATTTCAGAAGGAATACAACAGACATATTGGGGGAACTAATAGCACAAACCTTGACTGGGACAGACAATTTTTTTTGTCATAAAGTATTTTTGTTTTCTTTTCTTTTGAAGTACATTTTAATATAATTCAGTAGGAAAGATCACAAAGTTTGATGTACTATCAGCAAATACTTGCAGCAAAGCTTTTCTTGATAAGTACACCTCAAACTGATATGTTCAGCATACGAGCAGCTTGTAAAGCAGGATTTGCCTGTTGCTGGCTGACAGGATAGTGAAACTTGCATGTAACTGCCTAACAGAATTCCTGAGGGGTGATGTAGGATTAGAAGATCTTACCATGGTTGAATGGCATACCAGCCATGCACATTTTCTTAATATAGGAGAAAGACTCCTACAGATTTGGTGCCGCAAAAGAGAAGCCATGCCATTTAAGGCTGTGTTAACCTTAGAGTATCCTATGATACAGTAACACAGGTAACACATGGCCAGGCTGGCATGACACTTCCAGGCATGTTCTGGTACTGTCCAATATGCATTTTTGGATCAGGATCATGCTCATTCTTGGAACCAACTGGACAGTACATAAGCCCACAGCCAAGTTAAATCAAACCTCTCAGTGTGTCCTTAATAGTTTTAAAGGTACCCTTGCCTCTGCAAACACTGGGGACAGATCCCTAACACACACCGGGGCTGGCAAAGAATAGATAAGGCACATTCTGTAGACAAAAAGAGGTAGAGTGAATCAGATTAACAAGTGTATCTTGCCTGGTGCAATCTTAAATATTTTAGGCTAGAAATTAGAAGAGAAGGCAGCAGGCATCACCACACATAAGGCTTTGCAGAGCAAGCAGGCATCACACATGAAAGTGGTACAGACCGTAGATACATCCCATCCTAATTATGCAAATGAACCAACTAACAATAAATGCAGTATGTCAGAAGTCAGCTACCAGTAGCTAGAAATGTTTCTGTCACCAAATCAGTCATTGTAATCTTCAGTGGCTTATATGCTTAAACTTTCAGAACACTCCTAACACAAAAAATCCAAAAAACCAACCCAACCAAAACAAAAAACAAGGATGAAGAGATTCAGCTTCCAACAGAAACTGAACTGAGTGTCCTTAAGCATGGCTGAATGAGCCATTCATCTTTACTGACAGTCCAGAAAAATCATACATCATACTCAGCCTAGCTACTACTTCCTCACTGGAAGTAATGTGTCCTCTTTTAAATACTGAGATCCGGAAAGCTGTCACCTATCAGTTTAAACTCTCGCAGAGTCTGCTTATTCCAGAGACCTGCACCTGATGAAATGATCAAGTGAATCCATACATAAGCAGCAGACAGGACAGAGTGAGAGAAGTAGTGATGAAGCCATTTAAAGCCACATCTGCATTGTACTTGCTGTCTCTTCCTGGGAACTCAAATGAAAAGGCAAATAATCCCATATATTATTAATTTGGAAATAATACAAGGGTACAAGTTATTGAAAAGAGCAAAATATATGGAATCCAGGCAAAGGCATCTATAGGAAGGGCACTTTCTCAACAAGATACAAGTGCAACCAGCTATGACTGGGCAAAGGGCAAAGACAGACATGCTTGCCTTGTTCCCAAACTATCATAGGATCTATTTTTTCATACCATTCGAAGATGCTGGAAATCAAATCAAAGCTTTCCTTTCTAAGGCTGATGTGCAATTCTGTATCCTAGCTTTATGAAACACCGTTTTCCCTTTACCCTGGCAAAAGAATGTGCTAGAGCCCAAGCAATTTTCAGTCCTTTCTCAAGACTTCTTGCTACAGATTTTATCCACGCAGGATTTACAGTTTTCTAACCCATGCTAGGAATACACAACCATGCAAATCCCCTACTGCATTCTCATGTCCAAAAGTGAGTTTTTTAGGCAATATGCTATGCTCAATTCTAACTCAGCAATCATCCTGTTGAAGTACAGGACGCAGATGTGAAAAAACTATAGGGACAATGGCTATTTCCAATACTTCCAGCAGCAGAGAATCTGTGTTTCAGAAAGTTGCATTTTAGTACATTGTTTATGGCGAAAAATGTTTTAAGATTATAAAGCAAGAGATAGATCAGTAGTCAGAGTAAGTACTGGTCAAGTAAAATTTCTAAGATGGAAACATTTCAGGAAGCTTCTATGCAATAACATTTTAGGTTTTAGAACACAGTAATTTTGCTATCAAGTCTAGGAAGAAAAAAACCAAAACCTCAAACACCTTTGAAAGGAGAATCTGACCCAACAGGCATATGAGGAAATATTTTCTGGATGTCTGGAAAACATCAATAGAGCTTAACATATCAAGGCAGAATTTTAAATTTGATTTAAAGACTACATTTTAGGAAAACTTTGAGCAATTGATGTCCTCCTTTTCCCTCCCACAACTTCCATACCTAACAGGACAGGCTTTTTTTTAGGGCTCTTGAAGGAGAAGCAAAGGGGAAGGACAAGAAAAGGCTACAGTAGCCAACCCTCCAGCCCACTTAATGGATTACAAAACACTGTAGTAAGTTTTCCATCATGGTGTGGAGTTGTTGTGTCATGAAGTTGCACAATAGTTCTGTGACAGCTATTTTCAAGGCTGGATTTCTCTCCTTTCCCTTTGATATCACAACAAACACTACAGCATGTTTGGACAGTCAGGTCAGTGACCAGATTCTATATTAAGAGATGAAACTAAACTCTTCCACCACCACTAACCCACCACAAGATTATACAGTGAGAGAAGACAAGACTGCAGACTAGAACATAAAAACCTCATAACACACACAGAAGAAAGGTTTTAGTATTTTTTCCAGAACCATGTTTGACATCTAAACCTCAAAGAGGAAAGCATTAAAATTTTCAAGGAAAAAAAAAAAGTAGCATGATGTAATTAAAATACCTCTTTTTAAGCAAAGTACAAATGAAACTATAGAAGTACCTTGGTATCCACTAGTGCTGAAGACCAATGCCAGGCTCTGCAATGCTTTTCCTATCTTCTGGTATTCCTTGGGTAGTGCTGAAAGTGGGAAGAAGATGAGGAAAAGAGGGGAAACAAAAGCAAAAAACCAACAAGGGTGAGACTGAATCTGCAGCATTTCCAAAACTTTATAAAGTAGATGTCAAAAACAACTAGGCTTTACATTTTCTCTAGTGACACATTTATAATTATATTCTTTACCCCCTCCCCTGCTACACATGATCCAAAACTGGATAAAGCAATTGCAGTCTGAATTCGTGAAAGGTACAAACAGTTGGGAAAACAGTGTGTGAATGCTATTAAAAAAAAAATAAATCTCACTGCATTTCTAGTTCAGTCCTCCTATGTATACAGTGAGGTTTTTTCCCCTCCCCCTCATAGGGGAAGGAAGAGGGGAAAGTGCTGCAGTGTGATATGGAGAATAGGTCTCATTAATATTTTAAGAGAGGAGACTATTATACAGACACATAATACCTAAATCCTCCTCAAATCATGAATTTTCTATTTAAAGGCACTAGAAACCAAGATATTTAGGTATAAAAATTATGCAAGTATCTGAATAACAAAATTGGTTTTTATAATCTATTTATTGAACACGCATGCATAAATTGCTCCATCACAATTAAATCAATCAGCTGTGATTTATGAGTGCATTCATTATTAACACTTTGAACAGCACCACTCCAGAGGCCTAAAAAGCAATCTGAAAAGCAAAAGCAATTTTTATATGCTGCCTATGCTAGCAGAAAAAAACCCCAAGTAGATATGGATTTTGTTATCAAATATTTGTATTCAGAGGGTACACTGCCCAGGTAAATAGAAGGTTTTTACCTGCTCTAGCATCCCACAGAATCTGATTTTTAAAGAAGAACCCCTTTCTGTGGTATAACAAAACACCACAAAACCTCCAGATCAACCCTCCACCCCAATTGCCTAATTTTATTGATTATCTTTGATCAAGCTCTTCTCCAGAAGTCAGACTATGATAACTGGCATATTTTACACAATGAGTACAATTTAGAGTTGTAGAATTCTGTTATCAGCTATTACACTTATACTGAATCTCCAGTGGAAACTTTAGTGAAGAAGCTTTGGTTTCTTTTCACATGTATTTAAGAAGTTTCCACTGTCAGTCATTTCAAATCTCACTGAATGGAAGACTTGTAACTACTGCTCAGGAAGTGCCAGAAATACTTCTGATTAAGAGTCAAGTATAGAGCTGACAGGGAACTTAAAACCTAAGAGACTACTAAAATTTTGCATGTTCCAGTTTACCAGTCTCTTTTTTAGTATTCAGTATGAATGTCTAGAAAATTAAAAGTTAAAATTTTTGACACAGTCTCAACCGTATTGCTACATCTATGCTAACTAATTAATAGTTGTAAATATTAGAAGAGTCATTCAGTATCTAAAGCACTTGTATTATAAGTTCAGGAAGACTTTAGCTGTTAAAAAAATACTGAATTTCTACTGTAAGCACAAGTCACAGCCAGCCATTGGTTTGATCATTGCTTCTGAAACTGCAAAGTAATGCTGGTTTTCTAGTCTCATCTGACGAACCTTATTCCTTCTGCTGTTTTTCACTTTCCCCTCAGTATAATTTGCTAGTGAAGCAAGATCTGTACCATATTAGAGCTCTACCATGTGTTAGACTATTTTTCACCAGCAGGAGGGTGAGTGGTGTGTAGAAGAAAACCCTTTTATTCAAAGTTGGGAAACGTAAATAATTTAAAGTTAACATCTTATAGATACTGAAGTCTAATGTAATCATTTCCATGAGAGATGGAGCTTCTACACTTCCCATTCTCTCTGGTCAGCCCTAAATATTCAGCTGTAGTGTTAGATTAGTAAGAGGCAAAAACATAACTCAGGAGATACTTCAAGTTCTGGGAACAATGTTTCGTGGTGTGTTGGTTTTGTTTGTTTGTTGTTTGTTGGGTTTTTATGGTTTTGTTTTGTTTTGTTTTGGTGGGAGTTAAAAGGAGAGTAAAAAAAATCAAGGAGATTCAAGGAGATTTATGTGATAGGTCTTTGGTTGCCAGACACTACAGCCTGCCCTGAAGTGTTTCTTATTATGATCCTCAGCTGTAGTACCTGCTTCCTTTCAATAGCTGCCTTGTGGTGGCCACAAACACTGAACACTGCTGTGGACTAGGAAATTAGAGCCCAGGCAGAGTCATAGGGACTTGGTGTGAAGTTCTGCAACCCTAAATATCTGTGGGAAGGAAGAGACAAGATAGGAAAAAAAAAGAATTGGGCTAAAGATTAAGTTAGAATCAAGTTGGTTTTTCTTTTCTTTTTCTCTTAAACTCATTTCATCTTTAAATCACTCCTCCTAGCATGCAAGGATCCTAAATAAGGGGTTAATAAGATGCAATTATTTGAAAATATGATTTCATCAAATAAACAGGTCTATTTTGCCCATGTCACCAAAACTTAAATAAATGACCAATATATGAGAACAGGTCCAACAAGAGCTTTAGCTACATTGCTAGAATTATTTAACTTTAAGTATTTTAAAACCTATGGGCAGGGAACAGATATTTCTGAGATAAAGAAAAAACCCCAAACAACCCAACAAAAAGCCCCATATCAAATATACTAACAAAAAACTTGCACAATTTACACTCTTAGACTGAAAATAGCCAGAATGTCATACAATTCCAATGATAACATTAGGAGTTTCTTTAAATATGTGCCTTGAATTATACACATTAAAAAAAAAGGGAAGAGAGAGAAAAGCACCACAGAAATGTCTGCTGAGTTCAGAAGGACACTTACGCCCTGTACACCTCTTCCAGTGCTCTTGTCCCACTGTCAGCAGCTCTTTAACTCCATCATCCATTGCTTTGGTGAACCTACCCACTGCATCACATTTCTGTTCTCTGTGGCATTTTGAAAAAGCAAAAAGCAAAAACAAAAAGCAGTTTAATAGATGCATGACGCTAACTTTAAACACAATACCGAAATGTTTAGTAATGTCAAATAGGTCTTATATTTAAAAAATATGAGAGATATAAATCAATTCCTTGAAATTTCTGCCATTTCACTGAATTCAAAATTACCCTCTTTAAATACAGGCATTATTCATTCCATTTTTCCTCCTCTGTTACTTATAGACACGTGGCACTGCACTAGCACTCTTACTACAGTGTAATAGAAGCAGTGAAATTCATACAATGAAAAAATAAAAAGAAAATAACTGTGTCAGATATTTTGATAGAAGTCTAACATAGGTGAATAAAAAGTAATATAGCAACTCTCCTAGGGAAATATATATGCATGCTTTCATATTATACTGTCAAGACCATTGTGCTGAGTTGCACTACAGGAAGCAAAACCAAAAAAATCTGTGATGCTCAAAAGAGAATTTTGAATTAGTATGTGCCTTTTCACTCCTCTTTAAGCATGTTTTCATGCAGCTATCAGAGTTTTCCATTAACACAGCACTGCATACACAGCAGTGATTTGTGAACCCTACAAAAGAAAACTAAACATGTATTTTATAATTCCAGCGAGATTTATTTAAACTGCATCAGATCTTACAAATGCTCTCAGCCAAAGCCTGCATGAGACAACTGTCACAGCAAGGGGACACTGAGTGACTCCTCAGAGCCAGGGCAGGAGCTCCAGCTGTGGCCCAACGACCTAGAGGTTCCCACTTCCCCATCAGCACTTCCTTCCTCAGCTGTTATAACTATAACACATAGGTATTTGCATAAAACCAGCACCTGGGCTTTCTAAGAGCCTCTTGCTTTATTTCCCTTATCTCAGCAGCAAAACAGCCTTTAATCTTCTGAACTTCATACTTTATGGTATTAAGATCACCAAAAATGCTCATGAACCTGTGCAGTACTCTCACAATACTAGCAAAATTGTTCAGTAAAGAACATCTTCACACTGAAGAACCTAAGAGTTATTGAGCAAGCTGGTTTGTCCACTTTGTAAGTGGAGTGATGGCTTTCAAGACTCACACACTTTGAACAGCATTCCCATGCACTAGAACATGTGGACATCTGAGATGTTACAGCCATCCCTGCAACTGCTTGGAAACAGCCCCAGCACTACCCCAGGCTGCCAGCCCAGGAACCCATAGCCCTGGTGAGCATTCTCCTCGGGCTGGTGTGCCCTCCCTGCTTGGCACAAACTTTAGCAGAGCACATGCTGGGCACTCTCTGCCAGGGGTGTGTATGTAGCACATTCCCTCTTGTGCACCCTGGGTACAAAATCCTCCCTCTCATTCACCCCTTCAGCTTTTATGCCACTGGGCTATATGGAAACCACATGACTTAAGTAAAGTAGTCAAGGTTGAAATCCCCATGTTTGAAGTGTAAGTGACCTAAAAATGTGCATGTTTTTCTGATGGTACAGAACTGCTACCACACAGCTATTACATCCACTTAATATGCACTGCATCACTTGCATTAAGCCTGTATTGGGTGTAGACACATTGCTGTTTTGCTCCTAAAAACACTTCTATCCAGTTTATCCACACATACCCAAAACATTAGCCAGGTTTCTGTGTTCCACAACAGCAAGAAAAGCATGTCATACATACTGCATCTTCTAAGAAAAATTATTAAGCCTAAAGGAGTGAAATAAAGCCTGCATAGTAAATCCAGTCTTTAACTCTGTGAAACCCAAAGGTTTATGACCTACAGAATACACATTAAAAAGTGTATGTACATGCAATAAAAGAAATATATCCATTTGCACTTCCAGAATGAAATTTGATAATTTAAGTCACTTTTCATTTTTAATAGTTTTCTGTGGATTACAGATATTCAAATGTGTGTACATTACATACAACTATTTTACAGAAACCTTGTTCTGCTTATTGGTCCATCTACAATTATCCTAAGCTACTTGGTAAGTTTAGAGTGTTTTGGAACTGCTGAAAGATTAACAAAACACACTTCCACAGCAATATAAAACATAACTCCACAGGATCTGACAGTACTCTATCCCGTCAACTAGTTTTACATAAATAGTTTTAGGGTTAGTACTCGGCCACTGAAGTCATAAAGACATCACATAGAGTTCCACCAAGTATTGGAGGGGTTGATACAAAAATTTCATAATTTAAACAACTTATCAGCTCTGCCTTGATGAATCCCTCTTCAAATCCATGAATATATGTGCACACTTAGTATCTGAGTTTTGAATTATCTCAGCATCTGTTGTATACCCAGATGCATAATGCCCATGCAAAAAGAAATCATCTTACATTTCTACCATGTCCAAGTCAGGAGCTTCTGGTTCCATTGTAGAAAAGATCATGACTCCTACAGTTTCATCTTTTTCTGCCTTCCGCTTTCCAGTTTTCCACTCCTTAAAAAGGAAAAAAAAAGAAAAGAGAGACACAAAGTTTGACCACCACTCATCCTTCTTTAAGGGCATGTGCTTAAGGAGTGAATGAAATGTTTAGGAGAACTGTTAACCAATAGACCACCCCTGAATTAAAACCTTTCATTAAGAAATGAAAACTTCAGAGGAGCCAAGGCTTTTTACAGTCTCCCAAAGTTCTCTCCCTCTCCCTTTGTGCACTTCGTTGCCTAAATTCTGGGGTCAACAGACCCTTCTTGTGTGTTACTGAAATACAGTGTAAGAACAATGATACTCAGCTGTCTCTGCACATAGGATAGGTCTCGTATCAGAAGCTGCTCAAGAAGATCATGAAACTATTATACAATTATCAGACTAAGTTCTTAGTGGTTAAAAATTCCCTATGTATTGCAACATCTGTTCTGTTTATACATCTATAAACAAGAAACTAAGAAGTGCTGACTAGTTTGCAGAATTATACAACTCCCCAACCATCCCACCAGCATTTCACCAGGACTACTACTTACTATGTTATTAAGCCTCTACTTACAGATCACAGAATAATTCTGGTTAGAAATACCTCAGGATGTTTGTAGTTCAACCTCTGACTCAAAACTGGTCAGCTGTGACCTTAGTCACAGGAGAGTTGAACCCTGGGAATTCTTAAGACCAGACTGGACAATTTATTTTTTCAACAAATTCTATGTGTATTTAGAAGTATGATTATTTTGAGGAGAAAGCAGCAGAGGTTTTCTGTTTATTTCCTCATTAGTAACAGAGCTGGAGCTCAATCATGAAGAAACCATTATTTACTGAAGATTTACTTCTTTACTTATCATTTACTGAAGATATTAAAATCTTTTTAAAAAAGCATAATAAAGTGTGTGTGAATAAAAAATGGCTGGTTATATCAGATAAGGCTGCAACATAGTGCTATTACAACCCATTTCAGTGAAAAACTGTGGTTTGCAGGGATGGGGGCAGGAGGTTGTTTTAAATATAATACAGGAGCAGGCAAAACCTAGATCGGCTATGAAGTAGCTTTTGTTTGCAGAGCAGCACCACTCAGAGGATCACAGTGATTTGTAAATCCAGCAGACACAGAGCAGGGCAACAGCCAAAAGAGTTTTATATATGTTCCTATTCTGCTGGAGGATACAAACTGTCCCTTGAAAGACTGGCAACAAAGTTACTTTGAAGAGGATAACTGTGTGGGAACCGTGTGTAGCATTTCACAGGAGCAATTTTATGCCTTGCTTTGATCAATCAGCCGAGCTAGGAATCCCAGCAGTTTCCAGCCTGTCACTGCTGCCCACAGTGGGGCAGCTACAGAGCTGCACTCTTGGCTTGAAGGCGAACTGTGAGGGGACAGCAATTCCTCAATCTCAGTCTGTGTGTGAACTTGATTTCATTTCCTACCTTCTCATCTCGGAAATTGAGAAACTGCTGGAAAACTTCACTTTCTGAGACAACGGGATGGCGACACATTCTCGTCATCCAAGCCTGCAGCCTCTCCATGCGCATTTTGATAAATTCTTCTTCAAAGCGCCCTGTTACACATTGAACAATAATTGTTACATTTACAGGCAAGCACCTTCAAATTCCTTTTCTTGAATTTAGATTGAAAAAACCGGTAATTCATCTAGTGAGTTATTAACAATTTAATATTAGACTCAGAGCTTACAAGAATCACAGAATCCTGAGTAGGAATGGACTTACAAGGATCACTGCGTTCAACTTGTAAATAAATGGCCCATTATGCTAACAAATCAAAAGAACCTTAAATTACAGTACATTGATTACTGATCAAGAGTTTTCTCCTCTTTTTTAAGATAGACAGGAAATGTTAAAAATACCTAATACCCACCCACAATTCAAATACTTTTTTTTGAAAAAAACTAATAAACTTTTGGATGGAAAAATTAGGTATTCAGACAACTCAAGTGAAAAGCCAGAAACAGGCTTGGAATGCAGGTATTTTCCTGGTACAGTTTTGTAAAGCCTTGGTCAATATGAGGTTCAAAAACATTGAAGGAAAAGGAACTACAATCCAAGTTGCCTTGTATAAGGCAACAAAGCACTGAAATTAAACTGCTCAAAAAACATTGAAATTGGATTGCTCAGAAACATTTGAAATTACTCAAACACAAATCATAGATTTAAAAAGCAGTGCCACCTTTAAGCATACTTCCATAGAGGAAAACTGGGAAAAAAAAAAATCAATAAATCATATGCATAAACTGGTTAGAACATAAACATACATGTAAGACTGTAACTGATTTTTTTGGTACTTAAGATATTTTTAATACAAACTAAATAAGTAACCATTTTTTCTTAAACCAGTAACGCATCATCACTGTGTACTCATAAGAACAGTTAGTTTTAGTAGAAACTGGTCTTCTTGATAGAATCCTTTCTAATTTTAAAAAATGGATGACATCAGACTTCTAAAGCATACAGTGAACAGGATTTGAAAGGAAAGGAGAATCCTCCAGCACCCAACTCTTCCGATTTCCATAGCAGCGCAGATGACAAGCCTTGAACACATGTACTGTTTCAATATAATTATACTGCATAGTTACTATGGCAGCAGATCTACAAAGTTGAAGTTTTTGTGGTTTGGGTTTTGTTTTTTTTGTTTTTTTGCAAATATGGAAACTAGCAAGATTAGCAGATAAATATCAGAACAAATGAAAAATTAACTTTGTGTATGGGTATTTTTCCTGCAAATTAGCAAAAAGAAAAAAAATCAAACACTACAGAAGAGATATTCTCTACCATTCAGTATATCCAGTCCTTTGTTTCATTCTTAATCTATACAAAAATCTCCACAACATTCCTGCAAGGAGTGCAGAACAACAGAACAGTAGCAGTTGGAAGTTACACGCTGGTCATTAAGCATATCATCACAAGTATACTGTCAAAACCAGGATCCTGACAAAGTCAGTCTGGAGTCTTGTTTCGTCAAGATCAATTGACAGAAATGCTTTTGTAGACAGTCTTCAGAAAGAAGCCCCCTAAACACAGTTAAAGATAAGCACTCTTTTCCCAGTTTCTTCATGTTTCAGAAAAAGAAACACTTTCTTGTTTGTTTAATTTTTTTTTTCTTTGCATGGGGCAAGGTATTCTCTCCCACAGATTCCAGAAGACAGAAATTCACAGGCAATGGATTTTGTCAAGATGTGATGCCAGACTTTTCGGATCTTTTAAGATATAGTTACAATGAAATCTAGAGACCCCATCATGTCTTCTGGTTTCCTTTTAGTAGACATGCACATGTTTAAATAAAAATGCTGGTCAATTCTAAACACGAGGCTAAGGGAAAGAAGTCACTTCCTCACTTTTTCAGTTTCCTCGGCATTTATCCCAGCAACTCCATCAATGCTGAGCTTTCTTCCAACACAGCAGAGCTGCTGCATTTTGAGTGATGCCCACAGCCACGTGGTTGGCAACATGCCGATGCTTGTATGTTTGGTTTTGGCTGTTTATCTTAAACGCTGTATAATCTTACCAGAAACATACAAGTGGAAATGGGCTAAAGTAATGCATTTTCCTCCTACACAGGTGTCCATTCTTTTCTTCACATGCACTCCAGCACATACTTGTAGAAAGGAAGCCAGAGACTACAGAAAATGCATAGGCATTGTCATATTCTGTTGCAATGACTAAACTTATGTGCATTTAAAGAACCCAATCCCACTTTTCTTGAAGTCAGAACAAAAGATTTCCACAAGCTTCAGACAGTTTGGTCAAGCTGAACTGACATCAATCCAGAGCAGAACACTATATGAATGAAAGATGCTTTCTAAATCAAGTGTGAAATCAAGCAAGAGGAGAAACAGCTGCAACATTTCACTTGGAAGCAAAAAACCCCAGTTTGTCAGGGGATGCTCCCTTTCCTCTGGGAACTTTGTGTCAAAGCTCCTACATAACATATATACACAACATAACATATGCACAATCAAATGCAAAGAGAAAAACCCAAAGAAACCCAAACACAATGCATGCCCTTCCCTAACCCTCAAAAAAACCCCACACAAAAACATTTGCCCAGCCAATCAACAAATACAGAACATGAGTAGCTATCTCTTCTCTCCAGTAATAATTATTATCTCATGTAGTAACTAGGAGGATTTGTTTTGCTTTTAATTACCTTTTTTTAAATCAGTGGACTAGACAACTGAACCTGAGTTTTTAAGTGATTCTCCTAGTACTGATGTGCTATTATCAATCATTTATAACAATTTATCATAAGTTTTGAGTGGTGAAAGGCTGGGGTTTCTTTGATACCTTCTTTAAAAATAATGGGAAAAACAGTAAGAAATAACTGAACCTTTTTAAAAACTGATTTCTTTATTTTCCATTCCATTAATTCAGAAGTGGGAATAATTACCTGTTACTTGCTTGTCTGGAAGAGAAGGGATTGGAATGGCTAATCCAAATTTAACCAGGAGCCGCTCATACAGCCAGTCAAAGTGCTTGTATCTGTGGTTGACAGACCGATTAGTGTTCTGCAAGAGAAACACAACTCTGAACTTGGACAGGCATCTACACATAGTCACATGAAACAAGCATGACCAGAATGGTAATCACATGGAATGTAAATAAAATTTATGACTTAGAGCCTTAATACAGAAAATTTGAAATTCTAGAAAAAAACAAATCCTTGGGGTAAAAAAATATGACAACCACCACTTACTCTTACAATGCTCTTGCTAAGTCACATAAGCTTTTATTTATATGTACAAACCACACATATTTGTGAGACAAAAGATCCCGTTTCAGATACACTTACAGTGCAGGTCAGCTGATACTCAATGTAGCTCTTGAGACCATACATTTTAGAACCTTTTTTAGGATCTGCCACCACACAGTCAAATGTAGAGGTAGGATATACCCACATTGGGCCATAATCACCAATCTGTAAGAAATTGCAAATATTATCTTTAAATACACCATGTTGCACCAGCTGCAAACAAGGAGACAAATATCTTCTCTCTTCACTTGAGAGTTTCAATTCATTTCAGTGAGAGACTGAGAGTGTGGAAATAAAGGGGTTTCTTTAGTGGGGACAAATGACCACAGTTGACTTTATCTTGCATATTTTACAATTTTTCCCAAATAACAAAGGAGTGGTGAATTCTAGGGCTATTTCAACCACATTTCACTAGAACAGCATATATACAGAAAAGTTTGGTTTTCAGATCAGAAAAGGACCTGACCATCAGGACTGAATATTAAAAACCTCTACAAATACAGCTCCTACATGTAACTATCTAGATAATGAATAGACAGTGTAATGCATTTGCTCTGCATCCCAATCCCAAAAAAGCTTATGTTCATCACAAGTAATGCACATACAGCATGAAGAGAAAGTACTGACCATAATCATCATCACACTTATGATTTTTATTATGACAGTTCTATTTCTAATTGTATGTTCAGTATCAGTTTCTTCTGACCCAAATATATATAGCAACCTTGAGGATAAAAGCTCAGTTGAAAAAACAGGGAAAGGTGAAGAGGATTATAAAACCCAACCAACCAAAAAACCCAACCAACCAAAAAAAGAAAACCAAAAAAACCCATTCCACACATAAAGAAAAATTATATACAACCCCAGCTTACAATTATGGGAATCTTTTCTTTGGGTTTTGCTAGTTGCTTTGCCAACAGATACTGTTCCATTCCAGGTTTTGCAAATCCAGGAAATCTAACAATAAAATGAAGTGATAAGTTAATTCCAGATTCTCCTTCCTTTGACATATGCAAAATTACCTGCCACTATAGGAAAAAAAACCCCTAAGTATTTTTCAAGTATAGAAAAGAGTTTATGTGAATTACTGTAACAATCAACATTTTGCACTGAGAAAAGCAGTAAGTTTTGGCTACTGATATCCAGGGTTTTTGTGTGTGTCTTGTGTGCCTGTGTGTGTAATAGGCCCCTTCTTGCAGAGCAAAGTAGCTATTCTTGTTCTGCTGTCCATCATACCAAACATAACAGGAGAACACAGTAGTATCTATCACTCTGCAGCCCCACCCTCTCTGGAAACACCACACACAAACACAGATGCTCAGGCACCTGAGATTTCAAATTATGAGAATTTAATCATCTGAAAGAATGATAAACAGAAGATCTATCAAAGTGCTTCTAAACATGAATTATCTTAATTTATCCACCAACTAAAATAAAGCCAAACTATCGCTATAATGTTCTTAAAGTCTTACAAAATGCCTTATAAAAAGCAAATGGTGGCTCTTATTCTAATTAGGAAGATAATTACCCCTCGAAGTATTGCCAATCTGTTTGCAGAAACATAAGCAGTAAAGGAGGACTTACTCCACAGACAAAAAAAAATCTCTTAAACAAGGTATTTTTGTGAGTTTACAACAAGTGAAAAATGATGCAGAGGTACTCATGCAACACTGGACATAAAAACCCACTGATGAACAAAATTGACTAGTCATGCAGAGACAGTTGGTTTTAGTTATACACTCAAGGAACCATTATTCTACAATCCTTTCCCACTCTGCTTTCACCCCCTTACAGAATACCACACACTAGCTCTCAGAGTAACAGCAGTTTTAGAATAAACAAACATTAAGCTGCAATATGAGATAATGCTAGTATAGCCCTGACAAAGCTTGACACTACTGTAAGATTTTTATCTATAAAATCAAACTCTCTGTGGCTCAAGAATCAACCTGGATGATGCACAAACACAGTAGAACAGAACTTCTCCCCACTAGAAACTCAAATTGCTCAAGAACTCTGGGACACCATCTCTGATCAGTTTCTACTGTATGGACAAGTCATCCACCACCTTTGACTTTCATTAAGAACAAACTGTCAAAGACAGTTAAATTTTGACTTGAAATTCAGGCATGGTGAAAGTGTCATCTGCCTGTATGACACCTCCAAAAATTCCACAGCTTTGTCATGTACTTTCAAGCTTTCCGGGATCTGTCCTCTGCTTGCTTAAGGAGTGCTCTGAACTACAAATCCACCTTCCCTTCTGCCCCAAAACTGTAATATTTACGTTGCTTATTTCAAGGATGTTGAATTTACACATCTTGACAAATTCCAATTCTCTTCAAAATATACACATTGCCCCTGCATTTTCCATTACTTGTTAAGTGGTAACTTCATAGCAGCTGCACGAGAATTTCCACGCTGGACCCCCCCAGCCTCTGATGCCTCAGTCTCCTTGTAACCAAGGTAATGTGGTGAAGTTGATTTTGGGTCATCCCAGTCATCATCCCAATCATCGTCATCAGCAGCTGCTGAAGTACAGGAGGGATCAGGGGATAGGGAAAGGAGAAAGTTACATAATTTCTCTTCAAAAGCAGAAGCAGGTACTTCAGCATTTATCACATACAAATAATCAACCAGATAAATATATTAAAATCTCTTTCAGCCTTGTATTTTATGATTCCCCCTCCATTACTACTATCTCCATCAAATACAACCTGCAAAGCAGTGCACTAGAAATCCACTAAGGGAGAGGGAAAAAAAAAGAAAATACAAAATAAAGAAGAGATGACGGTGTGCTAAGATGAACTCAACTGTGTTCCATATTCACAGACTCCAAATTAGCATTCCCCAGTCATGGGTTCTCCCCCTAATTTAGGCTGTTACTACAAAAAGGTAGAGAAGCCTTCTGAAAGGCTAGTCACTTCTTAAAATTAAGGATTTAAGAGACTATTCCTTCAAAGGACTGGGAGCACAAATTCAAGGGAGTTTAAAAGTTCCAGTTACACAAGCTGAACAACATGCCTGAGAATAGATCATATATGCACAAGACTTTGATTTGTCATATTTCCATAAAAGTTTGAGGTGTCTGTAACTGTGGATCCAATTTTTTAAAAAATTATTTAATTTTTAAAACCTTTATTATTTTAGTGTTCAGATTATCGACATGGCAATGTGCTACTAGGAAAATGGTTTTCAAATAAGCCATGGTCTGAAGCTACAAAAGATTACATAATTCTTACCTCTACTGTTCACCTACTCTAAATTATTTTTTTTAAAAAAGAGCATTATCAGCACACCTGGTCCTTGATATGCCTGTGGATGGCCAAATGCTGCTGCTGCCTCCCAGTTATTTGAAGCGCTGTTTCTCTGCCCAGCTGCACTTTCAGGCTTCGTTGCCCAGCTGTCAACAGCATTTCCATTATCCCAGTTCCCAGACTTCCCAACGTTCCAGCTGGACCAAGGATCATTGGCAATGCTTGCCTAGATTGTATAAAGACAAAAGTAAAGAAGAATTGATGAAGAAATGAGCAACAGCCACGTACTTTCTTCTTGAAGTCTTTTATCTCCTGCTGGTCGGCTCAGTTTGCATTCAGCACTTCACTTGCTTGATTTAGAAGCAGCTGCCAAATCTTGCATTTCCAGCTACACAACCCCTGCATGCAGCAAGCACTTGGAAGAACTGATCAGCTTTCCAGCAATGTGGCACCAATACATACTAATAAGAGTGCTTCTCCTCAGGGTAATTAAATTATTTGTTGCAACAGCGTTAGGAAGCAATCTCACCCATGGTAATTATTTTACACTGACACCTTAGTAAGTATGGTACTTGTGAAGTATTAATTACCTAAAGCCATGGGCTAATTAGCACATTTAAAACCAGAACTCAGAAGTAAAGAATTAGGTTTTTGCAAATACTTAATTTATCAAACTCAGACTAGTGGCTTTACTAAAAGCAAATAATAAATTGCCCACCCACACCATCACTACCGGTGTGGCAGTTAGGGAGTTAAAGCCTAACCTGATGAGCTTCCCTGCCAGAGCTTAACTCATTCACAGTGAAGATGGGGGAAGAAAACAGACATCTGCCAGGGAACACTCTGGTGTCTCCCTGTAGACCTACTCTCTCAGCATAAGCTTGTGGTGAAGGCACTCACACACTCCCTTCTGCTAATGCTGTTGTGGAGGGGGAAACCTCAGTGAAGGAGCGCAGAGCAGACATGTCTCTAACTACTGCATTTGGCAAGTTCATCTTGGCTTAATAGCTTAGCATCCTGCTCAGCTCCCTGATTTTAACAGCACACTTTGAAAAAGCATTGACTAGTTAAGTGTAGTCTACTCCAGACACTTAGTGCAGAGACTTGCTGGCAGAAAGAAAAAACTGCACGCATATCGAAACCCACACACTCAAAGTGTAGGAGGAAGAAAAGAAGAGGAAGGAAAGCAAACAAAGCCAAGAAGGCTTGTCTTGTTCAGCAGAAGGAGAAACTGAGTTTTGTAAAAAGAAGTCTCAAATCCTATTGATGCTAGAGCATTGTTTTTATCATAAAGAAGCATATAAAAGAAGAAGTGCCTTAAAAAAATAATTACTATTAGACTATAACATTTACATGTATCTTAGAACATTTGTCAATACAGGAAATTTAATAAAACTCCCACTAAAAACTAAATTATTATCTGCAAAAATGTTGCATAAGCATCTTATACAAAAAAGGTACAACTACTCCACATCCAAATTTTCTCCACTAAATATTCTCTCCTCTCATTTTAACTATGATATTCTACTTAGGAATAAGAACTCTCTCTTCAATTTTTCCTCAAATAAAGTCATCTGACAGTCAGATTTCACAGATACTACCAAACCATAAAGACTCAAAAATTATGCTATCACATAACACCTTTATACATTTAGGTTCACAATTCCTTCCAGGATCTGGAAATTAAGACCAAGCTCCCAAGCTGAGGAGAAAAATCACCATTCAGAAGACTCACAAGTGTCAGTGGGTCTCTAGGAATTGACAGAGAGAGACAGATTACATGGACAGCTTCTACAGTGATAGATAGATATAGATTTTTTTTTCTTTTTTTTTTAGATGACACTGGTGCAAGAACACCACTCCCTGGGGAAGAAATATTCTTGGATAGCTGATACTCACTGCTGCCTTGACTAATTACAAAGAAGTTGCTGGTAGCTTATACCAGTCTGCTCCCTTCCTGTTTTCACCAGGTATGAGTTTATGTAAAGAGAAATAACCACACATGGAACCTGTCAGAGTTCATTCTTTGCTAAATGAAAACACACAGGGCTGAGGCCCAACCACATGGAAAAACATGCTTCTATTATAACTTGGAGCACCTAGAAAAGACTAGTTTGCATAATATTAATATACCTATACTTCTGCAATATATGTGTTGCTGTTCACTAGCATATGAAAGCCCAGAAGTGGCATGATCACCAAAAGACTGAGAAAAGTTTTCCTCTTTTATATAGTAGTTCATGTGAAGTCTGGTACATGAGTAAATGGTAAAGAAACCTGAATATCTGCTGCAAAGAAGAGGAAGGCAATAATATGGACACTACTAAAGAATGACTGTCAAGAGCAATCATCACACTCGCAGACAAATGCTGATATGCACAGATGCTGTACAGCAAAGGAAAATGTATTACTTAAATTGTGCTCCCAGAAGTCTTATCTCCATGTACCTATATGGAAGCAGTCTTCAAATTAGAAAATTTTACTTCTGAGGTGTCCAAGAAAGCTGTGGGGTAAGCACTTGCCCCTAGGTGTATCACTTATAGGCTATAAAGGGGGTGGAATATGCTACTCTCTCCTCTGTTCCTTTCAGCCAAAGGGTCCCCATTTCTTTCTGAAGCACTGGGGAAGAGAGTAAGAAATGGCTTAGGAATCTATAGATAACTTTCAAAGAACACTTACAGGACTCTCTTCAACTTTCTTGAAATGTTTTCCTACATGACCACATACTGTGGACATTCCTAAGTGGCATTCAACAATCAGTAAACCATGGAGAAGGGCTCAGGAATCAGGCCTGCCTTTCTCAAGGTCCTAGAGCATCATGGAGAACCAACTAAAGACATATCATTTATTAAAAGGGTAATCTCAGCTCCAATGAGCAGTTCTGTGGATCTCAGCAGCTGACAATTTCCATACAAGAAGCCATTTATGTCGCCTAGCTCTGGCTGAATAAACCCTGATTAAACCATCAAGTATTTTGCAGGTGATTAAAAGCCATGTTCTTACAGCTTTAGTTTTCCATAACTGAAATTGATAATTCTTTGATCTTTCCTTAGTCATCACAAAAAAGATGAAGAGTCCTTGCAAGAAGCTGATATTTAGTCAATATAATTTGATGCAGCACACCTAATATCCAAGCATTCAAGCCTTCTCAACTATACACAAAAAGAAATGCCACACCACACAACTACGAAACTGATCAGCCTTCAAATGAAGCATTGCATCTCCTTGCTCCCCAAGGTTACATTAAACAAGTACACCGAGATTAAATTCAAGGATAAACTCCTAAAAGGCAGCCAATTCCTAGGGACTTGCTCACTCCTACTGTCCTAGAGGAAAAAACAAGACAAAAGAGCTATGTCAGGAACTGACAACAGAGGGAACCATTACTGAATGTTGTAAGAGGATTCCACTAAGGGCAGATTCAAACTCACTAGAGAAACAGATCATTACTGGTGGGGCCTGGGGGATGGGAAGAGAAGCCTAGTATGTTTTTAAACATCTAATAATAGTTGAATGAGAAAAAATTCCACCACAACAGAAAAATCCTCAGCTTGGAAGTAGAATGTCAGTATCTTTACCAAACGAACCATTAATTAAACAGGAGAAGTGACATATTTGCTATTTTCCAGAGAATCCAAAACTATAGACAGTAAAGCAAAGACATTGAGGTGTCTCTCTGCCCTGGCTAAAAATCTTTATTTGATCTCCTGGCCAACTAATTTGTTTCTGGCAGGCTCCTTCCTCATATTAATGCATTCCCCTGATGGACAAATAGATCCATCCTACTGCTGAAGGACAAAAGCCAAAACAAACACAAGGCTCAGATGGTAAAACTAATTTAAGTACCCAGAAAGACCTAGGTTAACCGTGCCATCAAAAATAATGGCCTCCAACTGTAAGAAATACACCTTGAAATCTACTCAGAGACAGAAGCCATGCTGAAGCAGTGAGTAGCAAAAGTAAGCCTGATCAGATCAAGGGAAGTTCAGGACAGTCAAAGCTGCAATGAGAAGTGTTATGCTCTTGAAGAGGGGTTTAAAAGAGACAGACAGCACAGAGCAATGGCAGAAAACACAAGAAAAGTCAAAGTGACTCAGCTGAATAGTTCACAGGAATGAACATACCTCTCCAGTTTTATAGCTGCCTTAGTTACCTGCGTGGAAACAAAGCCTTAAGCATACTCAGACATTACACTAAACTTAAGTTCTTTGGATAACAATCTCTGATAGATACATTAAAAAAACCCCCAAACAACTGAGTATATAGACAAACACCTAAAAAAATCAAGTGTTCTTCTCCAGGAAGAAAGATGAAGGGCTAAAAGCCTACTCTGCAGCAACCACAGAACTGCATTCACTGTGCTGTTTAAGATAGAACAAGTGTGCACATTAGCAGATAACTGAAGCAGCTGCCATACCCATGACATTTTATGACTAAGCTTTCTTCTTGGTAGATCATTAACTGAGCATTGTGGTCCAGGAAATTTCTTCCACCTCTGAAGGAAGGGCATCTTTTCTATAGTACAACAAAAACATCCTTAAAGAAATCCTCTAGGAAAAACAAACGTGGAGATGGGCTAGATTATAAAGAATAACCAACCTCATGGACCTAGATACTAGAATGTTCCAGCAGATAAATACTTGAAAGCAACATGACCTCCAGAAGCAGCTGGCAAGGAGGCTGTAGCAAAACTGTCCTAGGAACCCATTTGTCCCTTGGCCACTCCTGTCTTCTCACTTCCATCATCCACCACCACCACTACCAACCCCACTGCCCCCTTCATAACTCTGCACAGGAGCTGAGCTTTGCCTGCTCACGAACAAAACAAAGCCCAGACACACCCACTGGACACTCCTTGCTTTCAGCAGGAAACAAATCTAAACCACCAGTGGACAAACTGAGACACTACCATGAAAAGCCGAGCCATTAGTTTTTTGTTACTTTCCTGTTTCCAATTCCATTTCCTTACCTGTAAGGTTATTTGCAACCAAACTGGACTAGGGGCTGCATTATCTGTGCACAGTGCAAGCACAGGATTTCTGTCTATCATGTCCTGATTCAGCTAAAAAAAATCCATCTTTGAAACATGGAATAGTGTTTTAGAAAGATACATAATTTAGACATGAGTAAAGAATACTCAGTGATAGGATGAGGGGAGGGAAAACACATCTATTGTCACCCTGACTGCTTCAAGGAAAATTTTTTTTTAATTAAAGTTTACTTAGTTTCAACTTTCAGACACTAAAAATCCTACATAATTTATTCAATGGAGCTCTCTCAGGCTTCTGTTTTAGTTACTCACACCTGCACATATAAATGGCAATCAAGTCACTTCTTTATATCCTTGTCTTCTCTTGAGCTGATTTCAATTGTTTCTATGGTTTCTTATTGAAACACAGATGAGAAATTTCAGACAGTTTTCTAAGTAGCAATCACAGCAATGCCAGAAAGAGAAGAAAGATTCCCTGTTCCTCTTTGATGTTGTCTAGTGTAATCTAAACATCCCAGGATCAGGCTACAAAGATTAAGCAAGGTTTTATCCTTCCTTTTTGGGAAAAACACTCTACTTTTGTTTGGAAACAGAGGAGAGGGGTTTCCCTAGTTTGTCTCTTTTTTGTTTGTTTGTTTTGGGGTTGTTTGTTTGTTTGTTTGTGGAATTGGGAATTATTACTGGCTATTTTCAGTTTGTCACTTTCAATTACAAATGCCCATGATTCCACTTAAAAAGAAGTGCTCAGTGAACAAAACAAAACAAAACAAAACAAAACAAAACAAAAAATCAGGACCGAAACTACATATGGCAGTCAGCCCCCTGCTGTGGAGCAGGGGATGGTGCAACATATGTGTGCCCATGTGGCACCGTAACTGTGCAAGTTAGCAGAAATGCTCACAGGAGGGTAGTCAATATTATCACCATTAGCAAGTCAAAACATTCTGTATACTGTCAGTGCCAAACTGGCTACCACAAGGCTACCTCAATGAAATAAGTCAAATGAAAACAAAGGTAGTGCAGAGTCTTGGGGAAGAACAACCCCAGGCACCAGCACAGCTCCCCGCTGGGAAGCAGCCCTGCAGAGAAGGACCTGAGGGTCCTGGTGGACAACAAGCTGTCCATGAGCCAACAGTATGTGGTCAAGAAGGCCAAAGGTGTCCTGGGCTGCATTAGGAAGAGCATTGCCAGCAGGTTGAGGAAGGTGATCCTGCCCCTCTCCTCAGCCCTGGTGAGGCCTCATCTGGAGAGCTGTGTCCAGTTCTGGGCTCTTCAGCATAAGAGAGACATGGAGCCCTTGGAGCAGATCCAAAGGAGGGCTACAAAGCTGATTAAGGGACTGGAGCATCTCTCTTACGAGGAAAGGCTGAGGGAGCTGGGCCTGTTCAGCCTTGAGAAGAGACAACTGAGGGGACCTCATCAATGTCTGTGAGTATCTGAAGGAAGGTTGTCAAGACAATGCATCCAGGCTCTCTGTTTGGTGGTGCCAAGCAACAGGACAAGGAACAACAGACAGAAACTGATGCACAGGAAGCTCCACCTGAGCATCAGGAAGAATTTCTTTACCGTGTGGGTGACTGTGCACTGGAACAGGTTGCCCAGAGAGGTTGTGGAATTTTCCTCACTGGAGATAGCCAACAACCATCTGGACACAATCCTGTACCATGTGCTCTAGGATGACCCTGCTTGAGCAGGGAAGTCAGACCATATGACCCACTGCGGTCCCTTCCAACCTGACCTATTCTGCAATTCTGTGAATTGGACAAGGAAAAAAAGTACACCAACACTGCAAATTGTGGAAAACTATTTCAATGGTCAGATTTTGCCTGAGGGTATGGGTGCAGATGAAGGCAAGGAGTGATCACGGTATTATACCAGTTTAACAATTTCCCACCTAAAAGTTTGCATTCCACAAAACAGTTCAAGACAACCCCATAACTGGAATTCATATAATCACTATCATACGTTGGATGGTTATTTTTTAATATGTGAATGTGATTCATTTCAAAGCAAGCAAGACACTGTTTCCAGTAATGTAGAGAAGCCATTGCCTTGTACTTTGCTTAAATGAGAGTTGGTCACATATTCGTGTTACCAGTCTGAATGCAATATTGTGACTGAGATGGTGGAGGGGAAAGAGTTGCTTTCAAACCACACACACCAATAGAGGATTTTATAGTGTCATTATCTGTAACAGGATGTAACTCCCATGGTGAAACTACCTGCATATTTTATATGATAATTTAGCATACTGGTTTAACAAGACAAACTGGACCCAGTCAAGTGCAAGCGAGTTACATTTCCTGTGATGATACTTCTGTTTTACTACACACACAGAATCATCAGAGAACAGAAACAGTGTTACAGGAATTTAATAACACGCATGTCAGAATTTCCACCTAAGTAGAATACTGCACTCTAAATAGAAGCACTATACATATTTTCTTCAATCTTAGCATTTATTGCTGCTCACAGCAACTCAGGGAGGGGGAGTTACAGTATGCAAATTTAACAATGACAATTTGCCTTTTCAGCACTTCACTGCAAAAAGCCTGAAAGATATGAAGTAAAATTTTGGGAATAGCTTCCTTAGTGTTCTCCTTATGCATGTGCAACAACTTATGTCTACATACCAGGTAACTTGAGTTGCTTCAGCTCCTGGACATCAAACTAAGTGTTTTTGCTAACTACTTTTTCATCCTGTCTATACAGAAGTCCCACAGCTTTTGGAAGGGAAAAAGTTTTGCACACATAGGAGTCCATATATCTTTTCTTCTGTGAGAGAAACTATCCCAAGTGATTTCACTCTTACCACGGGATAAAACAATACAAACATGAGAGGTTTCTGTTAAATGCTTCCTGTACCTACCCACGGGGCCCTGCTGCTCTGCCCACAACATAACCGAAGACAATAAAACATGTGGATTCTCTAGGGTCAACAGGAATCAATGGAAAAATCTCTAATTCACAAAAATGCAAACTCCCAGGACTCTTATTTTTTTCCAAACTAAGAAGAACTGTACAGTCATCTTCATAGAGAACTAGACTTGGCAGTGATTAGAGAATCAGTGTCAAGAAAAGGGAACAAACTTCTCTACAAATGCAATTTACAGTTTGGTACAAGAACTATTTTTGTACCTTAGATATAGGGAAGCCACATCTACAGCTCTTACGTCAATATAGCTGTGATCCACTTCCACCCTGAAACAGACAGGCAGTACTCCAATTTATTTTCGTTTATATATTTCTAATACTAGATTTCTATTCTGCAGAGAGGGAAAAAAAAAGAAAGAGAAAAGGCTATACTGAGCTCTAGAAGGGAGGAGAAACTATACAAACTATAATACACAGTATACTAAAATTTCTAGCATTTCTATTCTATTTTAAGGCTGCAGGTTATGCAGCTGCAGGGTGTAAACAGCTGGACTATGCTATGGCTAGTTGTACATACAGTCTGCTTACAGACCTCCAATGAAATTACTGTACAGAGAGAGTTTTAACTTCTCTGTAAGAAGAACTAGCTTGGGCCAATATAGTTGTAACAAAATCTAAATAATTCAGATAAACACTATCATTAAAAGAGAGCCGATGCTCGTTCACAACTTTCAAAGTGTCTTAGGTTAGATAGATGAAAAAACACAAGTTGTGGTTCAGAACAGAGGAAGAGAGACCATTGCTGTTAAAACGGCAGCCTCTGAACCCCAAACACAAGCAAAAGAAATGCAAATACATCTGTAACTAGAGAAGCACTAGTCTTGACCACCACAAAAAACCCTCAATCAACCCAGCTGGAGGAGACAACTCAGAATGAATTTTACATTAATTATTGTATTTCCATATATACTTAAATTAAGAAAGCTCCAAATGCCACCAAGATAATAACTTGGTCAACTGCAACATGAAGCACTATCTAAAAGTGTGAAACAGAATATCCTCTATTGGTACAGCCCCTGGAAGAAACTCAGCATCAAAGAAATACTATAAGAGAAAAAACACATGATGCATCTTACATCAAAAATGACAATCTCTTTGTTCACTGTATTTGTTAGGTTCATTTGGTTTAACCTGACAAAATTGATATTCATTTCAGTGCCATTATTGCCAGTATTATTCCAATACCAACAGAGTCTACAGATAACTCACTTTAAGATAGATAGATAGATGGACGGACAGATAGACGGATAGAAAGATGCAACTCTAACAAATAGATATAGCATAAGTGCTGATATACTTACTCACTGGTTGTTTCAAATGACAGTCTAAAATTAGCACCTTGCATTGCTGCTCAGAGGAACAGTGGATTGACAGAGAAGAAAGATTACTCATTCCCTCTGCTCACTATATCCAAGGGCTACCAGGTCAGAACAGGATGAGATTCATTACAAAAGCCAAGCCAAGCCTTCATCCTTGGCAACAAAGGCTTCCTTAAATTGTATTTTCTTGAATAATTTTTTTAAAGCTTTTCAGACATTAAAGCACAAATGTTATGGGCAGATGCAACATTAAATTCTCCTATCTGCTTATCTTCTAAGTGTGTAAATGGTCACCTTGAGTCAAATTTTTCCCTCATTTTGTGTTTAATTAGCTTCACTGCTTCCTCTGATTGCTTCAATGTCCTCAGCATCTTCTCAGATAGCTCTTTAAAAGAGCAGCTGCAAACTTTACCAAGGCAGCCATTGCTGGGACACTGCTGATGCAAGTAATGAGCTGGAGAGAGTAAACTGCCAAGGATCTTCTCCTTAGGAAGCATCTCTGTGCCCCTTTTCTACTGCCACTTTACATCTCTGGCAAACCCAGGAAGGTACAATATCAAAGTGTTGCTGTGGTTACTGAGTCTTTCTCACTGAAGAAAAGGAAGGAAAAGAAACTGCTTTTAATTATTGATTTTTAATTACTTTTCAGAAGATTACTTACTGAACAACGAAAACCTTCTTAGAAAAACAGACAGGGAGCAGAACAGTGTTTGAGCCAATGATGTTTTCTTAACAGCAAAAAGTGATGGTTTCCAGAGTAGGAAACCAAAAGTCTCTTGTTTGACTGGAAAGCAAAAAGGGATGGAGGAAGAAGCAGAAGAGTTGTTTGAGTGGGCATTTGTCTTCCCGAGTAATGGTTACACATGATGGGGTTCTGCTTGCCCGGAGAGGGCTGAACACCTGACTGCCCATGGGAAACAGTGAATGAATTCCTTATTTTGCTTTGCCTGCATGTGAAGCTTTTGCTCTACCTATTAAACTTCCATTATCTCCACCCAAGAGTTTACCCATGTTCACCCTTCTGGTTCTCTCCCCCACTCCTTTGAGGGGGTAATAAACTGCTGAGTGGGTTGAGCTGCCTACCAGGGTTAAACCACAACACTGTGGTTTAACTCGGCTCCCAAAAATAAAAAAGGAAAAAGCACCACACTCACATTTTAACTCAGCCAGATCTATTCTTTTTAATAAAACTTCGTACTGAAAGATTACACAACAACCTGGTTATGTCTTTTTTTTACTTACTGTTAGAAGAATGGAAGGAATTCTAAGAATTAAAACATCTTCTGATTTACTGAATTGGGGAGTGGGGGCGTTGTACAACCACGTGTATGTTAGAGTGACAATGTTTATAGAAAGCAATTTCTTCAACACAATAGTAGTAAGAAAAAAATTCTAAAATGCCCTGTTTGTTTAGAATTGCTTTTATAAAGATTTCTTGTAACAAACTTGCAACCTCCCTGTGTTACTGCAAAATACAATAGATACCATCAAATGATAGCATTTAGGAATACCGCTTTTTCTTACTCAGTCTACCAGACTAATCTATGTATAAACATTTTAGTTTCCACTACTGTGCCACCTCCAGCATCTATTCCCCTTACACTGACACATACTTTGTCATTTTTCTTAACTTTCCATAGCCTGGATGTGAGTTTCATTTAAGATTAAAAACTTCGTATATTGACCTAGTCGGTCATTAAAGCACTTGAACAGGCTGTCGCTTGCAACTGTGCATCTGCACTCAAGCCAAAGTGCCACAGCAACCTTGTGTTGAAAAACATAAATGTTATCGCAACCAAATTCAGAGTAACACATGTAGGAAGAGGGGCCATACCCACAGAGTAGGAGATCGTATTCCTATTGAAAGTGGCTCAGAGACATGTCAGTATGAAGGGGATGAGTGACTCAGCCTGACCTCCTGATGCAGTATTACAGGGACCAATGCAATCCTTCACTGTCAGGTGTTTCTACACCAGTGCAGCAACGTCAAACCCATCTGACACCACATGATCAATGCACACAGGAGCAGTGCACGCGCTTCACAGACATGTCACGACATCTAAGTCACTGCAGAAGAAAGCTTGCTTTGCTTCCCAAGAGCAAGAAAATAGAGTCTTGCACCACACAGACAGAATGAACGGACAGAATTTCTTAATTAAGAAGACAATTAGCCATAGAATTTTTGCAAGGAGAAAATGCCTGCACTAGAGAGTCTCTGATCTGGGAGAAAGGCCTAACAGCCCAAAGTGGAAGCCAGAACTGCTCCCAGACTGTTTAGTATACAAATTAAAATCCCATTAGCAATAAGCCACTAGAAAAAAACTACCAGATACATGCCAGAAGCTGAGGAAACCAGTCTTCAAATCAAGATCTACAATTTTCTAGAAAATGCATAAAAACAAATAGCAGTCACTGAATTCAGTTAAAGAAGACTTGAGAAAATGAAAGTAACTTTTGACATAAAATCCTAACCACACAACAGAATGGTTCCTCTTATGAAAAGAGCCATGAAAACTGAAGACCCAAAGACACAAGTCTGTTGAAATCTGCTTCCCCTGATTCTTGCATGGCCTTGACCGCACCAGGTGCACACCGTCCTCCTCTCTCTCCCTCTCCATGTCAGCAGTGTAGTTTTACCAGAATGCACTAGAGTACAGTGGTTCTCCCAGCTACTTCACACAGCATTTGCAGGATAACTGAGAGGAACAGGACATTTCTAAGAGTAGGGCACCAATGCAAATGTGACAAGCTGTTTTCATGAAGTTACTCTTTTCCAAAATCTATGAAAAATCCTGCAATCTGTATGTGTTACAGGGACAGTATACTCTTGATCTTGTGTAAACTACAGTGTAAAGTGACCATATTTTCAAGATTTTCACTCCTCTAGAAATGCAATTTCCAAGATTAGATTGCCTGAGTAATTCTCTATTATTTAGAATATAAGAGATACCTTCATTTTAACCTTTCCCTCTATGCAGGCAAGACCTTTTTTCTTTCCTTCTCCAAGCACAAGCACCTTGTGTTAAGCACAGAACAAGCTCTAACAGATACCTCTATCATCATTCAAAATATTCTGTGTATTACATTAGTGAGTACCTAGATCAGATGAAGTTATGTTTCTCCTCTGAGAAACACTACTCTCTGATTTGGCAGCAAGTAACTGCTGCAAATATCTCAAGCCTCCTCAGATACAAAGCTTTGCCAGAAACACTACAGCAGAAAAAAAATGGGGCAAGGGTAACAGACAGCACAGAAGAGAAGGGGTTCCCCATTCTATGCTCAAATTACTGCAATTTTTACTGAGGGAAAACTAACCTACAATCAATGCCTTTGGCTCAGTCTGACAGGAAAAACTCATGAGGCATCCCAACAGTTCTGTGTTTAGCTTTATATATTAACCAGGTATCAATTAAAAAAAATAAACATTGAGACAGTCACAGTGAGGTTTGGAGTCCTCTAGTGAGAACACATGATCAAAGAATAACAGTCCTGGCATTGTCCAGCTGACTACAAGGAAGCCCATATCAAACACTGTATAGTCAATGAACAGCTAGGTTCACTGTCACACAAAAATATCCCATGTAGACTTTTCAAAAAATCTCACTTTATGTCAAAGTCCTGTGGTGCAATTAAGAAAACTAATAGCTGATATTTAACTGACCTACAAACCAGGTGTGTCCCCCCAGCTGTTTCCATAAGTAAAGCATTTACTCTCCAACACAAAAGACCTTTGAATGCTGCTGGTGGAAAAAAACGCAATTTTGTTCTTCTCTTGACCTGCGGACTTCAAAATGGTTAACTTCCTATGTGTGGGGCATGCAGCAGTCTGCAGACCTTAATAAACAGCTTGTGTTTAAGATAACGTGTCCTCAGATATCTAACCTGAAACTAAGTATTTGCTGCTTAATGAACTGGTGCATCAGGCAAAAAGCTATGAATAGAGGGACAAAAATATTCTTGCAGCAAACTCAAAGTCAGCCTTTTCTCCAGCTGACAATGCATGAATCTGCTTCACTTTTTTAATCCAAGGAACTACTTTTAATCAAATTCTGAGAAAGAAAGATATCCGTTCACTCTGGCTGCTGATGTATAGATCACCTAATCGTATCAGACATCAAACAAGAAAACTGTGGTTCCTTAATAAGGTTAGCATAATAAAACAAGTAGCCTGAATATAAAATAAATTTGCTATGAGTGCACTTACAGAGACTGAAGTAGTCACAGATTTATATCACTGCAGACTGGGAAGAATAAAAATGCTCCATTTCTTAAAGTGTTAAGACTACTAAATTTTCCTTCAGTGACAACATCTGAGCAGTCACACACATCATTAATATTCAACAAAAGTGTTCCCTAATGAAAACACAATTACTTTAATTAGTACTTTCATGAAGGTTCACAAATACAGTACCGCAAGCAATTACGTCAACAAAACTTTCCATGTCCACAGTGCCCAAAAAACCACAAGACATACCTGATTACTGCTTTTGGCAGCAGAGTTGGTCTGAGCTGTATTTGAAGAAAGGGAATCAAAAAAGGCTTGGTCAGCTAATGAGTTACCGCAGCTAATGCCATCTTTTGAACCTTCATTTATAATCTGAAATGGAAAAGGTTCAGAAAAATTTTTCATGCTTCAATTAATCAAATTATGCTTTATCATATAAAATCACCCTAACACTCATATCACTAGACTTTAAGATGTTTGCATATAACCTTTTAAAACCAAATTCAATTGAATTTTTTACAAGAAACTAACACGATACTCTGGGTGATTTACTTCCACACTAGAGGGAACTAGTTTGCCTTACAATTACAACATGCAAGACTGTTGTGGCAATGAACACCTATCTATAAATTACTTAGGGATTAAAGATTGTTAATATAACAATCTGGAGACTGGGAACTCAGTGCTCAGAGGATGGATTTGGGACAGTAAGTTTAGAGAGCCAAAAGCTACCAGACCATGAGCTAACCAACTGGAGCAAAACCACAAGGTCATGTGAGCCAGCATGATCCTGCTTTCCCATCCCCTCCTCCCCCTTTTGTTTTTTTTAATAAACACAGCACTGGTGGAGGAAGAGAGAGAGGCACATGCCTTAAGAGGCTGCACGAATTACACCCAAGGTCTTCACCCACCTAACCAGCAACCTGCACACATGCAGCCATTGGGCCATCCAAGAGAGAACGAGATTCCAGTCTTTGCACTGAGATCCCATTCCATACCCAAAACAATACCACTGGTCTTTAAACAAAAATCAGAACATGCACTGAAGAGACATCAGAGGGTCTCAGTAAGAAGAAGAGCTGAGTAGTCACTGGATCTGGTAACCCACATCCTGAGTCCCAGAAATGTGGCTTCATTCCAAACTTATGAGCACGTGGCAAGTCTGCCACAGCAACACCAGTGTAATCTTGCATTACTCATTTCACTTCCATATTTCTATCTTTGGACAGAAAAAACCCAATTATTGGATTATGAGACCCCCAAAACCCAAATCAGATTCAAAACAACACATGTTTTGCAGAGCAGCAGAATTTACTATAGACAGTTTCCTGTTGCATTTCTTGGGAAAACACTAAGAAGCTCAGGAGCTTTGAATGTCATGTTTGCACTGGCTTCCAAAGCCAGCAACAATTGCTACAATGAGATTATATATTCCAAGCTTTCTGTTTGAGCACTTCAGTCTGGTCAGCAAACCAGTAGATGGCCTTTTAGTAGTTCTGCTTTATTAGTGCAGAGCAGCGTAGTCACTTACCTCAACATAATCTGTTGGAACAAGTCCTCTCTCGCCTTGGCTGTTTTTTCCTTCTAACCAGCCTCCACCAACATCCTAAAAGAAGTAATACAGAAATAATTTTACTAGATGGATCCCACAACATGCTTCAAACAGCTCAGCAGGAAGCATTGTCTTGCTATCAAATGTCAAATGCTCAGCAGGAAGCACTGTCTTGCTGTCAATGTTCAAAACACAGTTATGACTGTATAACTGAACAAACCAGCTCAAAGCTGCTGAAACAGCAGATACTCATTTAAACACACCACAGACTGTGCTGGTTTTACACAGCTATTCTGGACTTCAGATTTTTAATAAGCATGAAGGGGAAAAATGGTTGATTTTTCAGCATTTTTGATCATTTATGAAACCACAGTCAACTGTCCGGCCACAAACTGCATAAAAACACAGCTATCAGTATGTCAATTTCAACAAATTAATTTTAATCAATAGACTATGAAGAAACAAGACTCAAAAAATTAAGCTGTCGGTGATATCTCTAAAATCTCTGCCTCATTTATTGAAGGTGCAGAGACATGTGATGAGTGAGAGCTATCACCCACAGAAATGTTAAGGCTATTCTCAAGATTAAAAGAGCCACATGCCATGTAAGGTCTGGACTCATTCTTTCTGCTTCACACTTCTTTTCAGAGGCAGTCTCATGCTATTAGTTCAGAAACGACTAACAAAAGTTTGGCTCTGATCTCAGTGGGACATCCTGATAAAGTTTGAGGTTTTTTAAACACATATTCTACATACACTAAGAAATTCTGTAGTCCTTTGAAGCTAAACGAAGTTAATTCCAGAACAACATTATCTAGAATAAGCCAGCTGTGTTTTAAATCAAGCACTTTAGGGAACACATAGCTGTATGTCAAGCTAGTTCACAGATGAAAATTGGAGACACATATGCTGGACAGCGATTACTGAATTTTAGGTTTTCTTAATTTGTTTTTTAATTGATGTATTTGTTTATTCACAATTTTGTTCTTTCACTTCAAAATTTTATGTAATCCTGCACTTTATAGGCACTCCAATAAGGAGAAGCCTGCTTATGTATTCAAGATTTAATGCAGTAAAGATCAAGCAGTTAGTGAAATAACAACTTGCATTTATTTTTTCTTACATACCTAAAAGCTTAATGCTCAAGAACACAAAATAATTAGACACCTCATTCTAAATTCAACTAGCTTGGTTAAACTGCAAGAGCAATGATGTCTTGAGCCAGAAGTCATATTTGCACTGCTACACTTAAAAGCAATCGTCAGTGGACTTGCATGACTTAAGTTACTGCCATCTAAACTTATAAAAAAAGATCAAGAGCCTTTGTGGCAATTTATCATGGACAGCATAAAACAAAGTTTTACTTGGTTTTGAGTATATTGCCTTAAGCCACAGATGTTTTGGTCAGTGAGAACTCAAAAGCGGTGATCTATTTATTTATATTGGGTCTTACTTTTGTGAAATGCCATTAAGCACCCGAATTCATAGGGCACACTATCCAAGAGGGTGCTGGCTCTATTAAATATCTGCTTCAAGTATTTAAAATCAGTGGAACTAAAAATTATCAGGATTACACATGACTAGGATCTTCAAAGAATTAAGTTTATTCTGCAGAATCCATGTTTTATACAAATGGATAAATAAGACCTGGCTTCATGATTACGTGGTTTTGGTTTGTATTTGTTTTAAAAGGCAAGTCTATCCACTAAGCCATATCATTACACAAAAATTCGTTGATTCAAAGTAGAATCAACTAATACCTTGTTACCAAGGGTAATAATTATATAGGACAATTAAAGTCCACAGAAATTCAAAATGTGACATAAATCAAATGTCAGTGCTAAAATGTCCTATTCATTTAACAATGTCCTGATAGCATTGTGATTGTATTGTCAGCACTTCTTCCCCATACATAGTCCATGTTTCTTTAATTATGAAAGGACACAAAATTTCAGTAAAAAGTTTTTGTTGTGAGTTCTTTACCAAACTTGGAACGCTGAAGTCATTGATTAAGAAACTCAAAACCTAGAAGTGAACTGGATGTCACATTAAATGCAAGTGGCAAGCACCTGAAAGATTACAGCCACACAAAACGTGCAATATTAGGCACACAAAAACAGACAAGGCATTCAGATATAAAGGCTACCACCACCATTAGTTCCTTCCTCTTACTTGTTTCTCAGCTCTGTTTAGAGAAAAACAAAGCTGAGTGCATTCTTAAGTGTGTAGGCACAGTTTGAGAAGGCCCCATCCTCCAAAACATTGCATTTGTTTCCACAAGACTATTAGAAAATCCTTTGTATTCTGTTTTGGTTTTTTCGTGGGTTTTTTGGGGGGTTTTTTTTTTGCTAATTCTTCAGGGAAGGGTAGCCAGGGATTTCAGATGTCACCAGCACCATTTTCCATCCATCAGCTGGTAGGAGTAGGTCAGGAAAGTGCACTGAAGCTGATTCCATCTCAGTTCTCTTACCGGGTTGGTGATTGTGATGATCTCCCCTTCGCTGACCGTCAGCTCATTGTTTCCAGGCTCAGCAGCAAAATCATACATAACACGAGCCTGTACACAGAAAAGAATGTAACTGTGAGACTTCCAGCTTATGTAGAAGATTTCATTAAGGAAGTATCAGCAAAAATTATTCTTAACTTACAGAAATAGTAAGTGGGGTAGGGCTGAGTGTACAAAGAACAACTCAGCACATAGGAAGCTGACATTTCCTAGGTTTGAACTGCAAACTCAAGAGTAATAACAACTTTAAAAGATAAAAATCTCATGTGGAGCTTGTTGAAGCTAATTTACTGCATGGATTTAAGACTTCTTGTTATCTGTCATATCCAGAATTACATGTACAGCGTTTTCCAGGGGAAGAAGGAAAGGTTTCTAACTTCAGCAAACAATTCAATTTCTTTTTTATACAAGGCATATTCCAGCTTCAATTTGGGTAAAGGGAAGTAGTTCATAGAGCAAGTAATTTGGAAAAAGAAAAGCAAGTAACTGCAGATGTGAGTAACCACTGCTGTGCACACCATGTAATGTGTCAAATTGTGTTTGAGACTCTATATGGGAAGAACTATGCAAATGCAGAAACAAGCAGAGTAGGCTTGTTATATCTGGCATGAAGAGGGAGGGAAAAACAAAACCAACCTAATTTTTAAGTGTTTAGATACACAAAGGCTTTGCTGTGCACTGACTCTGCTATTACACTACATAAAGAAAAGGTTGAAATTTTTGATTTTACTAATAACATTATTCAGTATACAGCAATGAGTTTCTTCTTGTAATTGGAGGGTAAAGGGAAGAAAAAAAATAAGCAAAAAGTAATATTTTCTGTCAAAGGAGGCATTAAAATAATTTCTGTGGAAAGTAAGCTATGTGATAGCAAAAAAAAATACCAAAAGACAGACATTCACCACCAAGTCTTGCCTGTCTCAAAAATGCAGGTCTTTATGACCCTCACCCAGGCACAACTTCTTACATAAAACCAGAGGAAAATAGAACTTCCCACCCCCACAGTTGAATTTCATGAGTATCATGTGGAAATACTTCTGGCTGGTAAAAATATACTTTACTTCAGTGTAAATAAAAACAGAGCTGACAAAAAACACACGTGTTTCAGCTGTTCAGCCGACAAATATAATCCCCAACCATGTGCACAACAAATCAAACACCTGGTCTTCTCCACTAGAGCAGCACAACATTGCAGAAAACCATGTGTCCTAAGCACTCTGAATGCTCCCTTGCATGAAAACTTTTCTCTTTAGAATGGAGGCTTTCAGCACTCTAAGATTATGCCATGCAAAACAGAGATAAAGAGGCAAAAACTGTGTTTGATAACACTGACTGCTTTCTTTCCAGCAGCACATCTGGCCTCCATGGAAATATAAGAATAAGCTGCCTTACTTTCCTGAAAAATGAACAGAAGAGAAGCAGTACACCTTTTGAAATACAAGAGAATTTTAAACAGGGGTGTAAAAAGCACCACTCTCCAGAGCTCTTCCCTCAACAGTAGTAGATGGAGTTTTTGAACACGTCCTTTTTACAGCAGGTTACCAAAATTTATCCACTTTCTGCAAGTCAATTTAACAGCCTTCAGATGCTGAGCATCCAAATCATGGGAAAAGCAGCTTTCTTAACCAGGGAGACTTCTTAGCCTTTTTCAAGTAATACATCATAGTATTAAATTCTTACTTTGATTCACAGGAATGATGAGAGTTTACCAGGACAAAGGCAACAGACAAATTTTATCAGCCTTCAGAAAAACTGGCAAAACATCCCCAGTAATGACCAGACTAGAAAGGTAAAATGTATTTCTGTCTAATAAAAGAACAGATGCAAATACTAGATTCTCCAGATACAGCAGTGAAATAAGTTACTCAGAAAAAAAAATTTGGAAGCATTCAGCTTGTAGAGAAGGAAAAAATAAGAGATATATAGAATTTAATAAAGTCATTATGCCAAAGTTCACTTATTCACCTGCCCTGGATGCCTGTTTCAAAAGTTAGAAAAAGTAGAAAACATGAGAAAAAATTGCAAATAAACCTTGCTAACTACAGTTTAAGACATTGAGAAAAAAAAATTTTAAAAATTGCAATGCTACAGAAATGGATTATTACAGAGCATTAAGAATTTGATGTACATCTGAAACCTGTATATTGACATTTCAAATACATTCCTCATCTTTTTCTGCCAGTACTCTCCATTTCACCTGCACTTCTAGGCTCACTTGCCCAGGCTAGAAATGAAGACCTTAAGAACTTTGGGCAAGTAACCTTTAACACTACCCTCCTAGTACTGAGATTTAATGGGGGAAATAGTATAAACTCAACTAATTCCAAAGTAAAACTAAGTGACTAAATGTTTTTGCCCCAATTAATAAGTGTATAGTTAATAATGGAAAACCCCCTAGCCTTTCCCTGGGCAGATACATCAGCCCCAAACCTATTTAAATTCTGACAGTAAGTTCCAAAATACTACAAAATGGAAAACAGTTTCACTTTCCAATAAGCTTTTTCCTTCTTACTGGCCATAAATATCATGTCCAAGTTGCAGTCAGAACCTAAAAGATAGACCTTTGCAACTCAATGCAAAATTGCAAATGGGCATAGAAAAAAGTGTTTAACAAGAAGAGGATTTTAGCTCCTTGGCACTGCAATGCACACACTGAACATTAGAGCTAAGCTTAGGGACACTTTGAATATTCATAAAATGGGAATCTGTGATGAATTCCAGATCACGTAATGAACACCACAAACAGAATTTCTTAAAAACACAGCTTAGAAAAAAAAAATTGTTGCAGTAACTGTTGTGTTTCATATTTACTTCTGACCATATACAAAAGGATCAAACAGTCCAAGAACTACAGGAACTTCAGAAATTAAAATATTTTGTTAGTGGAATAAATGCCACTGCTTCATTTACAGAATACTGCAAACATGCAAAACAAGAAAGAATCATTAACAAATCTATTAGCTATAAGAAAATTAATTTCTTCTACTGGTTGGATGTATATCTCCCCCCTCCCACCACCACCTCTGCTCCATGATACAAATAGTTCTGGATTCTGAAGTTGTTTTGTCAGTTCCTTTGAGAAAAAAACCCCTGCTAACCCAAAAACCTACAACTGATTTCACTGACCAGAAAGCAGGCCTGGTTGTTGTACTGTAAGCTACTGCCTCTTTTTGCTCAGGGGGCAACAGAGTCTCTCCACTGGGAGTTTGGAACACATCCTGACATTCGTCTTATGCTCCCTTGTGTGAGGAAAGGCTGGCATGGATTAAGCAGAACCCTGCCACAGCACATGCCAGGAGGGAAGGGGCACCGTGATCCCCAGCATCTCTGCACCTCTGGCATATATTGCAGTTTCTCCAGAATGAGAGGGAGCCAGCAGTTTGGTCTACAAGTCCAAGACGGGGGGAACCAGTAACAGTTAAAAGAAAATTAGCTTTTCAGCAGTATGGATATAGAAACTTGGACTGTAATAAAGAGAAGGAAATAAAAAGGAAACTGGCAATTCTCAGTGTTATATCAGCATTCCTTGGAGCTGGTTCTACTTGCTGTAGTTACACACTGGACTGTAGTTTCCCAATTTACAGATTTACCTACTTACTACAGTGTGCAGCTTCCCAACATCGAGAAGTTCTAAGCATTGCAATCAATAATTATTACTGTATTTTTAGAATTATGATAGACTCATGCCTAGGGATATTAAATACCAAAGATTCTCCACATTGAAAAGCAGTATCTAGGTTAGTGAAATTATTATCCCTCTGCAGGCCTGGAGCAGACTTAGTTTTTCTCCATTACTTCTGTCTGAATTGAGTACTTCCCTCTTCTTTCTGTAATATTAAAAACCAAAAAGACAAAAAACCCAACAACTAAAAACTGAGAGCATGTGCCAAGTTATTTCTGAAAGCAAACTTAAGACTATGCAACTCTACCTGCCAGTGTTAAGGCTCTTCAGCATAAATGAAGTGGGAAGGAAGTTGTCTAGAAAAAGCAATTAAAAAAAAAAAAATCCAATGAAAGGTTACACTGTTGCTTCACTAAGTTACTACATGAACATCCAAGATCTCTGCAGACATCCTGATCCACCGGCTCCTGCTGCAGGCCCTCCAGAATCTTGAAAGAGGTGACAAAGCAACAGAAACACCTATCTCTCAGGAGAAGAATCTTTCAAGATGTTTCACTCAAGGCTCAGATGGAAAAGCACCCCGAAACTGAACATGAGCACAGGGCCACACTTGCCTGCATTACAGTTCAGCTACAGCGGCGTAGCTCTGTCATGGACAGGGACTGTGAAATCCCCTGTGTATTCCTCCCCAGCCATAAGCAGACAGGCTAACAGCTAATGGACATCAGTTGTGCTCAGAGCAGCTTTTCCAACAGCCTCCCTGCCTAAGCCTTCCTTGAGACGAATGATCAACGACCCACGTAGACTGACTGCTGGCTTCTCTTTAAGTTCACACTTCTGAAGCAAAATGTTCTTGTAATGCTGGACTTCCTGACTGCAATGCAACAGTTCTGTATCAAAGTATGCTTTATAGCCCAAAAATTTATAGCAAAAAAATTGGACACAGCTTTAAAAATACTTTTCCAATGCAGAGGACTTCATTTGCCTTAGAAAGAGATCTAGTGTTACACCATAGAATGATCTGTTTCAACCATGTGTTACAATTTAGGAAACTGGTACCACAACTGCTTTTCTTGGTCAGCTGGCAGTGGCAGATAGTACAAAGCAAATATCCGTAGAAGTTTCATAGCATGAAATTCCCATAACTACACACATTTCACAGTTCAGTGCTTCAGCCACCCTGCACTGCTCTTGACAAGAGACAGGGATTCACAGGTTTAAATTGCTTGGTGCCACTGTAAGAAATACAACTGCTGTATCACAGAAGCAAGATGGCAACACCTTATGCTGGTGGCAGCAGTTCCCATATTCACAGAAAGAGGATCAAATTCTGGATTTCTCTTTTGGTAAGTACACGAGGCAGATAAGTGCAAGTTTCTCTGAAACCTGCATCTACTGGAAGAGCAGAAACCCGAATTTGGGAAGCCTGGCAGAATGCCAAAAATAAAAAATAATAATAAAAATTTAAAATAAAATTAATCATTACCATTGGCTCTAAACAAGTCAAGTCCTCACATTTTAAATGGCCATGTCAGTAAGAAGACTTGAACTTTTCTTCTAGGACAACAGCCTAAGCTTTTAGCTGGGATGAACAACAAAGGGCTTTTGGTCATCTCAAGTAACTGCAGCAACACATCTGGTATGAATAAACTTCAGAACACTTTACTGTAAAAACTGCTTCAGTTAGTACAAATATTCCTCAGTAGGTCTAGTAAGCATAAACCTTTGAAATCCACTGCTTGTGAAATACTGATAAGCAGTATGTCGATCATACCTGGAGGCACAGAAGTGGTAAATGCATTTATTTCTTCCCAGACTTCGTTCTATTAGTTACCTTCTAAAAGTTTTTTGGATGTGGGTTTGGTTTATGGTTTTTAATACATTTTTGGTGAGGTTTCTTTCATTATTTTTTCCACATATATTGTTTTTAGAAGTAAAATATTCATTCTAAAGGGCAGTTCTAAGAAAACAAAACAGAAATAGCATAGCTGGGATACAGGTTGGGATCTCAGGATTAGAGAAATTAAGAAAGCAGAAAGAAAACAATAAAGACAAAAACCTAGCTGCAAATACATCAGAAATTAGCAGTACCTTTTGATTACATCCAAAAGAATGGTTCAAAATGAAGCATTTAATCTAAAAAGTGACAATACTCTTCCACACAAAAGGCAATTAACTTAAAATTACTTTTGCACTTTCTTTTCTTTCACAGCAATTTGCTCTGTGATTACTGTCTGGAAAAAACTACTGGTTTTTTGCTTAGAACAAGTGCAAGACATCTGACTTATCAGCTGAAGCAAAAGCCTTAAACCCCTCGCTGTCTTCACTGCACCAGTGAAGCTCCAGGGAAGACACAGGGTAGGCACGGATCTAAATGACAGCTTAGCCATTGTTTTGTCTCACCATTCACAAACAGACTACTTAAGTTGCCATGTTTTTATCAATGCATCTTTGAAAAAACTCTCCACAGATCAAAACACATGCCAAGTCCCACTGTGGATATTATAGGGAATACTGTAAGAAGTTTTAAAGGGCTGGTGTCCAAAATGCTGAGAAAAATAGCAAGAACACAGGAATACAGGCAGGAGCCCCTCATGTCTTTCCCACCTCAGAGGACTGAGGACACCAGCTTCTTCCAACAGTGGCTAACATTTAGGTCCATTTAATCATTTCCCTACCCTTTATCCTGAAATCTAAGCACATTCAAAAGCAAAGTGCCCCAAGTTTGAAGAGATTTTCACTGCATCATCTGCAACATTGAATCACAGAATGGTTTGGGTGAGACAGACCTTAAAGATCATCTTATTCCAACAACCCTGCCATGGGCACGGACACCTTCCACTAGACCAGGCTGCTCAAAGCCCCATCCAGCCTGGCCTTGAAAATATAAAAAGCATTCATACTACTAATAAAGGAAACATCTGGGGCCATGGTTTGACAAAAAAATGCTTTTCATTTTAGTCCCTCTATCAAACTGCAGGGCAAAGTGTGCATTTGGATAGCCTGTGCAGAAATATCAAGTGGCTCTTCAAGTGCTATGAGTCTCAGCCTGGAGTGGCAGCTACTCTCTATCCTGCCTACGGTAAAGAAATGTCTACATGTTCCTCTCACAGGCTTTCCTAAGAGACAAGAAACAAACAAAAAATTGACAATAGAAGCATAAGAGGACACAAGGGACACAGTCTTCTAAGACAGACTCCTATAGAAACAGAACCTTAGGAATTCAAGAGATTATACATTATACTAGCAACTGCCAGTATAGTGATAAAGATTTATTATGAAGAAGAGGACACATCAATGTTTATCTTTTTAACTAATATAGAGAAGCTGGAGAAAATGTAAATTCCTTGTACTATGCTAGGCATCACTTCTTGTGTTATGTGCTCAACAACACCTGCCTAGAAAACTAGCTTGGAGAAACTGGAGCATTTTATACTATCATTTTATTAAACAATAAGCAAAAAATAAAATTAAAATTCATGTGTTTAATTAAACCTTCCTATAGTATTACTTTTTTTTTTTCAACACAATTGTGTTTTGCTTTCAGCAACATCAGAATTAAAGCAAACTCATCCAAAAAGTGAAACTAAGTTCAGTAAGGAACTCCATTTCTGGATGAAGAGAGGTCACAATATTCAGGTATCATTACTCCAAGTTCCCTCACCAGCTGTAAACTGCTGGATCCTCACATTACTCTACAAATTCACATTAAAAATGTGTCTTGACCCACTGGCTCACTTTCCTCTGAGCAATTTTTCAACTCTAAAATAACTTCACTAGCCTGCAGCTAATCATTTGAAGTCAAAAGTACTCACTATAAGCATATTAGAAGCAAATTAAACACAGACAAAAATCTAAGAAACAAGGACTTGCATAATTTCTTCTGGCTAGTAAAACATGCTTGCAGACAGACACAGAACTCAGAAGCTGGCTGTGCCTACAATATTTCAGGCAGTTATTTAGTTAAGTATTTACACTAGATTAAAATGTCTATCTCATATTGGAATTGATAAAAAAACATGAAGACTATCCAAAAAGTACAATACACAAAGTCTGAAGCCTTTATAGGGAAGGGACAGGAGTGCAATACTCAATTCCGATCAACATGCATGTGGTTTAAACCACTGGCACTTCTAGAATTCGAATCAAAGTGCAACAAGCTTACCTTGAAACCATTTCTGTATGATTTTGTGTAAGAAAGAAATGTCTAGGCAAGTTTTCAAGTGTTAAAGAGACTTGGAAATGTTTCCTGTAGTAATAAAGACAACAGCTTACTAGCCTCTTTAGCAACTTGGGCTTTCCTCAGTGAGGACAGATTACCTCTTCAGATCCACCACACAGGACTTCACTGTCTTGCTGAAAATCGTTTTTTGGTCATGAAAGACCACCTGAACTCAGTTCAGGCTAGTCCCACTCTTTTTTTT
>VXBB01002206.1:192360-283187 GCA_013399915.1 Illadopsis cleaveri
CCCGCCCGCCGCCGCCGCTGGGCCGCGCAGGCGGCTCCTCCTCAGCGTCCCCGGCCGCCGCCGCCTCCTGGGGGCCGCCGTGCGGCTCAGCAGCCAAGCGCCGTCGCTGGGCAGGCGGGGGCTGATGTGGCCGCGCCGCGATGCTCCCGCCTGGGCCGCCCTTTCCGCCGCCTCGACTCGGCACCCGGGGACAGTGTGTGCCCGCAGCCTTTCTGTCGGGGCCGGGGGGGGGAGGCACCCGCTGCGCTGCGGTGATCCCCGGCGGAGCCGCCCCGGCCGGTCCTGGGAGCGATGGGGGCGGACGGACGGACCTTGCCCACCCTCCGTGCCCTCAAGGGCTTTGCTCCGTAGTCAGAGTTTGGCCTCAAATCCTCGCTCGTGTGGGGGAGAGAGCCCGCAGGAAGGCGTTATGTGCCCCTCGGGTGCCTTTGGACGGAAATTTCAAAGCAACCATACAGCAAGAAAAGCAATTTTTTCCGCGGCTGTCAGGGCGGTGTACGTCGTCCCTGACCTGTTTCGGCCGGGCCTTGATGAACAGCAGGTATGAGCAGCAGTAAAAAGCACCAAGGAGCTGCTCAAGGTCGGTAGTATTCCTGTTGGGCACTTTATGACCATCTCATAAAAACTACCTGCTACCCCACTTGACTTCCAGCCTGCAGGAGAGATGAGAGGCTAAAACAAAGGGAATTTGAAAAGACAGTGGCAGTAATCATGCAAGGTACTCCACCATCCAAAAAGTGCAGCTTCTTGTTGGTATATAGATAGTGGTTGGCTTGGAATCAGGAGACCTTTGTTTTCTGTAGAAGGAAATACAGAGTTTAATTGTCAGGGATGCCAGGAGAGCCCTAGGAGGCAGGTAGGCTGTAGGGAAACTCTATATCTGTATCTCCTTGTCCATAGGAATTTTTTTTTTTTTTTNGATACAGTTTCTCAGTGAGAGCTTTATTAAAAGAGAAAAATACATTCACGGGTTTGGTTGGATTTTTTACATTAGAGAAGATTTTCCTCGTTGGAGCTGTGAAATAGTTTCCATGGAAAGTGAGGATGAGGAAATAAGAGGAAGCTGGCTGTTCATTTGCCACCACTTTTTGAGTGATTGAACTGATTAACTTCAAAAATTTTCAAACTTATTTGCTTCTGGTTTTAGCTTTTTCAGAATTCAATTAAATACAGCATTTCCAACTTCCTACTCGCTGTAACAGCTGTACCTGAAGTGAAACCTTTGTATGTGGCTTACAAATGACGTTGTAGGACACCACTTTTAAGCTGAAATACTGTATTTAGCATCATCAGTTTTGCCATGTGGTCCATCAACAGACTGGCATCTCATCTACCATACAAGCAAAACTCCCTGAAGCTGACTTCATTTCTGTACTGACACCCTGTTCTTCCACCTTCTCAGCAATGATCTTTCCAACATGGCATGTTTTGATCCAGTCCTCCAGTGAACATCTTATAAAAAAGGGAGAGGTCTGAAACCCAGAGACCCAGCACTGTCTCCTTTAGGGATCCCCAGCTGATAGGTGTGTGAAGCACACTCTGTCCTTTCTCCAGATGCTGCTTTGCTATGTGAAATATAAACTTGTGGCTTTAGCATAAGCTTGAGTCTGTGTCATTCTTTACCTGTGGTCAGCACAACTGCCAGAGAAGTTTAATGTGCAGCTGCTAGCCAGTGTGCCTTAGCAGAGCTCTGCTTGCCATCTGGGGAGCGAAGAACACAGTCATGATTTGTTCAGCCTCTCTGTGTGTTTAAAGCCTTCACTTCACAGTTTTCCACTGTGAGGTACTCCTGAAAATAAGTCTTACTTGACAAGTTTGAGGGATCAGGGAAATATTACCATTTCTTTCAGTATGAGAGAATGTTCTGAGAAAAAGTATTTTTATGCGATCTTTCCAATACTATTTGCAATTAATTGCTGTTAATTCTTGTCTCAATGAAGATATTCTTTGGAATCACTTTGGATTGCAAGTAAACATATTTCTTCTTAGCAGTAAGTTTTATTATTTCTTAACACAGAGGGCCAAATACCCACAAATTGCCAATGAAACCACCTAAAATTTCCCAAACTTCCGAAATTAATTACTTTTCTGCTACCAAGCTGTGCCCTAGTTAATTAGGACTGGATGTTTGCTTAGCATTAGACATGAAAGAAATCTCAGTGGCTTCAGTGGGGTTGTTTTCATATCTAAGCATTTGGTAGTTTTGAAGTGTAGAGCTCTGTGTGGAGCTTATCAGCTTTCAAACACAGCTGACTCATTATTCACTTTGTACTAAAGCCCCAATGTATGCTATAATAAATATCTCCACCTCAGAAGAAACCAATCAGTAACAGAAGAAAATCCCTTACTCAGCACATAAGTGACTTGTCTCTACAGATTCCTACTAGGTGTGTGTTTTTGCAGCTAGCTGGTCTGCAGTGGTTCCCAGGAACTCAGAGTTCATGGAGAAGTGATCTTGTGCAGAGCCCCACCAAATGAAAAGTTCCTGCCAACAATGCTATGCAGATTTTTTAAATTAAAGATGGACTGTGAGAAGGGACATGGAGAACATTTGCTGAACATGTTCTCTGCTCAGCAAGGCCTGCCTGTAACTTCAAGCTCATGGCAAGTCAGTGACCTTGTATGTTCTGACTTATGCAAACTTGGTGGGGAATGATAAAGAAACAGTGTTCTTCAGATAACCTTCAAACTGAAAACCATCTGGAGAAAGAACTACGTTTTGTGTTTGTAAGTTACTGTCCTCTGGAGCTCCTTGAGGTGGTGCACCTTGGATTTGTCCCTGCTGGGAGTCTGTGCCCCTAGCAGTACCTGCGTGATGCTCTGCGGTGACTGAGGTGGCCCTGAGGCATTTACCACGGCTGTGAAGGCATTTTGAGCAACAATTATCACTAGTGGCAACAGCTTTGCAAATGGAGCAGGCTGTCAAATAAATAGATGTTTTTGCGAAGCCTTTGCAGGAGGCATACAGAGATTATGTTGTCCCTAGGTCTTTATTTTCAAAGGTGTTTTATGAAGTAAGAAGTGATTGAAATTTTTTCTTGGTTGAAAGCCTAACAATGTGTTGTGCATGATAACATCAGTTCCACACTAAATGCTTTTAGCTCAAGGTTTCTAACTACATTAATCAGAAAGGCCTAACAATGACGAGGGAGCAATTACAAAAACATTCCAACTATTTCTTATTCCTTTTAATTATCATGTTTACCTTGGTCACCTGATACACACCTCTGGTTTTAAGAAGGGGTAGAGATTTTTCACATTCTCAAAGCCTTAAAATTAACTGTAGAACAAATTACTTGGTTTATGAAACAAAAAGAGAAGCACTGTATTCTTCACCTTCAGAAGTCATATCTATACACTTTGTCACCCACTTCTCCCCAAGAAGTTCTTTGGGTGTCATGTTTCCTCTCAGCTGAGCAGCAGTTTCTCTTTCAGAATTGTGTTGACACCATTTCTTCAGTGTTTCTAAGAAGTTTGCCAGATGCAATATAAAATATTGCTTCCCCCTATCTTGTGTCTCCTTCCCTCCCCCAGATTTGAACAGAAAATGATGGGAGCTACCACATGCATGAAACCTAGATTTATCTGCACAGAGCAGGAAGGGAGCAGCTGCTGAATTCCATTTGTGCATCGCTCTGTTCAGCAATGTCCAGTGGCATCACTTGCAAATGTATCTGAAAAATACATTTAACAAAATGTGTTCTGAGGAAAAAAAATAAGACTATTTTCCTTTCTTTTATGTTGGGAGCTTTTGGACACAAAGGACATGAAATCTTGAATCATATGGTATTTGCAGGAAAGCACAATTTTACCTCTCATTTACCCAGAACTGTGCGTGGCAGTTTATAATTATGCTCAGGAGATTACAGACACACTTTCCAATCTCACTCTGCACCTGGTGCTGGAAGATCACTATCAAAACAGTAAGGCAGCCAGTCCTGAAATACTGTTGGATTTCAGGTCCAGACTTTCCTGGAAAAGCTGCTTTAGAAAATTGTACCCAAAATTACACCCAAATTCCTGTGAGTTTTCAGTCTCTGAATTTCTCTCTGAATAAGCAGTTCTAAGAAAAACTATGCTTCATGCATTTGATAGTGAATTAAGGATTTTATCTTCTTAGAGCTGATAATCCAATACCATTTTTATCTGAACTGTGCATATAATGTGGGCCCTTTTCAAGATAAGTTCTGTTTTTATATAGTTACATTTCTAATAAACACACAGCCAAGACTGGTTTTGTGCAGTGTATGAATATGCTGTTTTCTTTACACTGTGGGAAAAGTGCAATGCCATACTATGCCAAATTCTTTACTCTCAGGGTGCTGGTGTGTTTTTAACACATCTCTGTGAAGCTAACAGTTTGGAGTCATGGTGGACTCCCTGGACAAAATTTTCAAATTTTGTTAAAAATCTTAAAAATCAGCTGCTGGCCATTGAAGATGTTAAAAAGCTACTAAAAACAAAAAAACAAAAAAACAAAGCAAAAAAAAAAAAAAAAAGGAAAAGAAAAAAAAAGTGTGTGTATCAGATGTAGTTGCAATGGGCTTTTAGACATACTCAATTTTTTGAAAACATTTTTTTTTTCTTTTGTGAAGTTGATTGCAAAGGTCATGTTTTGGTGCAACTTTGATCACACTCAAGGAAGAGGGAGATGTGTGGATTAAATACCTAGTGCAGATCCTTATGGATGAGCACCACAGCTGCCACAGTTTGGAGCTTGCTTGGTCATGATGATCCGTTCCTTCTTTAAATAAGTGGGGGAACCAGTTTTTTTTCTCCCTTTTTTTCCTTAACTGTAACCAATGTTTTGAGCAATTCTGGTATTCTTTTTCTCACTTTTCAGCAGAATAATCAGTGATAGATGTATGTAATTTATAGCAGTATAAGTTTTGAAAGAAATTAAACAAAAATCATGCTTTCTTGTGCAAGGGATAAAACATTTCTCAGAACACCTAACACTAATAAAATTCTTTCTTTTCTGCATTCCCTCCTGAGCTGTACACTGCTGGGTATTATAGATGCTTACATCTGAGATAGAATACTTATATCTGCATACATGTCACGTACCTTAGATGATTTACATTTAGATTTTTTGTTCATACTTTATGTTCATTTGTGTTTCAATGCAAGGGCTGCTGGGATCAATAGGTTTTGAACCCAGCTTTCCTGAAAAATAGAATACCGTTTAGTAAAAAGTATCTTTAAAAGGGATAAATGTTTCCATTTTTCTTCTTGTTAGCTTTAGTAAAAGTGACATACCATTGGCACTATTGATTCTTACCACTACTGACCCTTTCCATCTGGAGTGCTGACTGCCTGTGGCTTATTTCCATTTTTCCTGTTATGGTGGAAGGGCTGTGCCAGCTGCTGTGCCCTCACATCTCAGGGGACTGCAGTTTCAACAAGCAAAGCAACTGGAGTGAGATCCACTACGAATTCACCTAAGTGTACAAGTACATAAAAGATGAGGTCCTGTCAACTTTTGCTTCTCGAAATTGCAGGTAAATTGTCTTCCAACACACAAGATAGGTGATTGTGCTAAAGATGTAATTGATTATTCTTTGCTGACATGTTTAGATGAGGGTTCAACTGTTTGTGCTCACTGAGAAGAAAGCTACAGAAGGCTGCAGGACAAACATCTTCAGAGCCCTTCTGCGCTGGTCTCTGAGTTTCTTTGGAGGGGAGCAGTGGCACATTATGTAGCACCAGGCTGCAGTTCTTTGAGGCAGCTTAATGAAAGTAGGATCAAATCTATGGGCATTTATATCTACATTCAAAGGACAGTCAGTATCAAACCTTTGTAAGGCATTGCTTTGCTCTGCATTATGACAGTGAGCACACAAAGTTGCAGACCCTGTGGATAGATGCTCTGTCATGAGTATATGTTTTTAAATGTAAATAAACTGATTTGTGTGTTCTCTTTATAAAAACAAGAATTATCATTTCACCTGACCAGCACAGATTTCAAATGTATTGTATCCCTGGCTTACTGTTTGCTCCCCAGTGTGCACAACGTTCACTCACAAATTTTCCCCATGACACAGAGAGATGTTTTGGAGCAATACAATTCTGACTTTTCAAATAGTTTGTGGTTCTCCATTTCTAACAGTTTCTTACATTTTTTTCTGTTTTCTCGTGGAAATTTTGGGGATTTCAGGGTATCTAGTTGATTGTGTTTCCATATACAAGGAATTCAGTCCTGTAGCATTCGTATTATGAGATCACCAAAAGACTAAACCAGGCCTTAATGTCCTTTACCCCTCAAATATTATTTTGAGCCACTGATCCCTTTAGAAATAATTGACAGTGAAATTATTTCACAGGAAGAAGCTGCTGATCAGCAGCTCTCCCTGCATTCATAAACCCATGTTTAATGAACACAGGTCAAGGTGATGAGAAATGCTGCAAAGCAAATGCAAAGCAATATTAATTTCCACTAGCTGTTTTCTCTAGTAGGGTTATGGTGTCCTGCAGCTAGAGAAAGAGCTATGGAGCCTCTTTCTAGTGTGTATATATTTCCCACTTGTGTCAACCCATGTTAGATCCCCAGTGCATAATCTGTCTTCTAGCCCAGAGAAGCCCAAAAGGGGATAAAATAAAGGGACAAAGTAGAAGCTTTCATGAATTTTGTTATACTATACTACTAGACGTAGTCCTTTTATAAGTTCATCCTGTCTTGAGGGAGGATCTTGGAATCTTAAGGTCCCTTTGATCCTACTTTTTGTGATTTTTTTCTGTGCACTGTAGCCAATAAAGATCATGCTATCCCAGTACAGACATAATGATGTACAAGAGGAGAAAAAGGAAAGCCTCTGGCTAGATGATGGGCTACAAAAGAGGCTCTGTAGGCTGCATATCTTGCATTGCTGCTGAGCAAATTATGTGACTGTGGGCAGGTCAGAAAATTTCAAGTATCTACGGGTTTTTTTGTAACACTGACTCATGTTTTGAAGAAAAGCATTTTTCTTTGGTTGCATGGCACAAGATCATTCATTAGTAGGAATATTAAATAATTGTCAGTTCCATGTTACTTTATAAAATTAAGTATTCAAACTTATTTTAAAAAATACAGTATTACTAGCAAAACCAATGAGTCTACTCAAGCATTTAATTTATTACCCATGTTAAAAGAAATATGATACCTTAGGGATTTAAGTGCTTCACTTCTTTCTGCATGTGAGATGTTCACACTAGCTGACACTTCTTTTCTTCAAATTATGAGAAACAGCTCTAGGGATAGCTCTAGCTACCCAGGAAAGGCAGATGTCAAAAACCCTACAAATATTTCCTGGAAATCTGACTCTTACACTGAGGTCAAAGAGAAAAGACAGAGAGAAGCAAATTCTGCTTCTCCTGTTTCCAGAGTACAGATTTTTTTTTTTATAGAAGGTAAAATTTGAAACTTGCTTTGATGAGGAGCTCTAAACACATTGTGTAAATTGAGAGTTCCCCTTTAAATTTAGAGTATTCTTGTTCAAACTGTTTAAACTGAAGGGGAACATAGCAAACGCAGCACCACTCAGTCATGTGTCCTGTTTGTGGTTAGTCACACAAAGCCAATTTTTTCAGATGCTAAACTCTACCTTTTTTTTTTTTTTTTTGTAATGAAAAAGACTGAACACAGCTGCTCTTGGCATCAAAGAGTCACTGAACAAATGAAAAAGCACTGTGCTATCAAAGTAACAGCTGAGATTTAAAAATTACTGCAGTGAGCTTACCTAAGAGATGCTGAGGACAAGACCTGCTACATGATGAAGTATCTTTTCTCATTTTCTTGAACCCAACCTGGGCATTTTTATCAGCACGTCACATGATTCAGTTTATCTCTACCCAAAAGGTGTCCTTTATCAGGAGGTTGCTGTTGTTTCCTGTCATTGCTACATCAGTTCAAGGTGTTTAGAAGAATAAAAAATTGCTGTCACAAAATTAAAGTTAAATTGAAAAAAGACTCCTTAAAGTTATGATAACAAATGGAAATGTGACATTTTAAAAAACCCAAACAAACATAAAACCCCTTAAGCACTGCAGTGAGTCATGAAACCTAATATTTTTAGTTCTCTTTTGTGAATCTTCTATTTCCAAGCTTTTTTTCCACCATAAACAATGCAGGATTCATCCTGCATCTGTGTGAGATAGGACTGGTGGCAGTCTCTGGCCATCCAATCTACAGTCATGGCCTTCTACATGAAGGACTGTACCCACACCAAACAATTTTCCCACATTTCTAAAGAGTTGACCTGTTTGTCACGTTTCCTAACCATCTCCTTCTTTGCCATACAAGGCAAATGCAAAGCTTTAATTCCACATCAGTTCTAGAGATTACCTTTCCCTGGAATTTCTAATGGCAATGAAATTGAAGAGCTTCCTAGCAGTTTTTCAGGCCCACAGTGTGTCTGCAGACAAGTGTGCCCTGGGCACTGCAGACCACCTTCAATGAGGCAATTACTACACAGATAAAAATCTGGGCCTTACCTCATCCTGGTCCCTACAGGTGGTTCCTCACCTGCCAAGAAGTTTTTCCCAGCTCACAGAAACTCACTTTTGAATGCATCCTCCAGGCCACTTCTCTCTATGCTAACCTCTTCACTGCTTTCCCTAGCAATCCTCAACCAAACCCTGCTGAGTTTCTGCTTTGACCCCAGCTGGCAAAAACAATTTGTTGGCTGGTTTTTTTCTCAGGCTACAGCTGCTCAGCAGCTTCCTTGCACAAAAGCAGTTCTAACTGCAGACTTCTCCTCAAGGACAGATGACTTACAGGCTTAAACTCTTCAGCCTCTCAGTCACATGATTTGGGGAAGGATGGGGTCAGGCAAAGTGGAACTTCTGCAAAAAGAGTGTTCACCTGGAGCTAAGAGGTGTTCCCTAACACAGGCAGATTCACATGTATTCACGTGTATCCTATGCACAGTGAGATAGCCAGAAATGCTGCTTTTAAACAAAAAGGACTGTTCCTTCAACTCAGCCATCAGAATATCCTGATCTGATCCAGCACGGATATCTCTCAGCCACGTAGATGCCATTATTCCATTCATATGGGCTGACTGCCTGGAAACATCTCTGAAGCCAAATCTACAGTGGTGTCCCCTGCAGCAACTGCTGCTGGCTTCCTGTCCTCAGCCAAATGCCTCTGGCTGTGTTACAGCCTTGGATTTTGTATTCTGAGTAATTTTCTCTCATTTGTTTTTATGTAAGATGTTGAGTCTCCCTTAGGAGTGTTTTTTTCTGAAGGGAAATCTTGACTCCTCTTATGTTTAATTACAGAGCATGTGAGAAGGGTCACTTCAGGTTGTTTTCTACTGAATTCCTCTGACACCATCCCTCCTTCAGGTATCTCCATTAACTGAAGTTTTTGCTTCAAGTGACTTTCCAGTATAACTGAGCCTGATAGCTGTTATTCCAACCAGTTGGTTTCTGGGAAATGAATGCCAACAGACAGTTCAGAGTAACCTAATAACACTTATTATTTCTCCTACCTGTTTAGAAAAGTCCAGGTTTCACAATGTCAAAATAATTGGAATGTTACCATCCATAGGAGAAGTTAAACCAGCAGATTTTGCTGTGGGCTTTCAGTGAGCCAGTCAAATGAGGAAAGGGGGTGCAGCCTTGTTCTAAAGCATTGGTAGATTAATTGCTGTGCAATGAAAGTGTCTGTTGGCTCAATGACAACCTGAATCAGCAGAGAGCTGGGGCCTGGCAGGGATGATGCTGCCACTGCCACTGCCACTGCTGTTTTTGCACTTTGCTCTAAGGCTCATTCTCTGCCACCAGTGGCAGAGGCTTGTGGGGAAGTGGTTGTGGCTGTTCTAGGGGCTGAAGGTCATTTTAAATAAAAGCTGAATGTGTAATACCTTTTCTGTGTCAGCTTTCTGTTCTTGCATCATTATTTGGCCATTTTTTCTCTCAAATAGAAAATTGTCTCTATTGATAAAGGATGTCATAGTGTATTCCTGCTTAAATCAAATGAGCATCTTATTTGCCAAGCAAGACAAGAGCCACTTGTTTCACTGTGTAATCCTCATAGCAGAACAGCTCATGGGGTTCCCCACAACTTCAGCACAAGTGCTCTGAGTGACAGGTGCTGATTCTCCTTTCTGATACCAAATGGTCACAAAATCTCTGCAAGTGGCACACTGCTGTCGCTCTGAACATCTGTCTGTGCAGAAAGTACCTGTGTTAATGCCCACACAACAGAACCAAGTGTCCACAGTACTCCTTGGATCACCAGAAATCCCAGCAGGGAAATCCCAGTAGTTTGCTGATCTTCTGTGACTGTGTACCAGTAGGCTAAAGGCAGCCACTGACATTGGTAAACCATGAGGTTTTTCTCTGGCTCCATTTTGGCCTGGGAACATCCTCAGGTACACTGGATTTCCTAGGGCACACACTTACTTTACTGGCTTATACCAGTGTACACAACCTACCACAGCAGAGATCCTGACCAGGAAAACCCAGTAAGAAGCTTGAGTTTAGAGAAGGAGTAGGATAAACTCTTGAGTAGTCTTAGAGCTTTGCAAGAGTTTGGGTGAAACTGCTCACATCTTAGATGTTTCCTTGTTCAACCTACTGCATTCTGACTATCAGAAATTCCTCTAAATAATACTAACTAATAAAGATCTTGGCTGAAGAGGCGGAATCAGATTTTAAGTTTAGTGGTGAAGGAATAAGTGAGATTTGTCTAGTATGTCATCTGAGAAGTTTGAAACACAAAAACTGGGTGCTTATTCTATAGGTCTTGATAGGGTAGTTATCTTGAAAGTTATTGTGTGTAAAGACATGCAGAGGCCTTTTGGACTGGGTGAAGATTCTGGATTCAGCATCTTAGACTTCAGACTTATGAACTGATGGATAGTACTGACAGAAACAAAGTATAGAAAAGAACAACAGGATTTAGGGCTTCTCAAGGATGAGACTGACACAAGAACTTTAACTGGCAAAATGAATATGTGTCCTACAAAATGTCCTAGGCTAGAAAGCCAAAAAGAAATACATACTAACAGCTATGCTTCCACAGTAATTCAGAACTGCTGTTTGAAGTACTGTATATCTATTTTCAAACACATATAGTTCAGTAGATAAGAGTGTATTTGCCAAAGCCTATGCAAAAAGCTAGAAAATTATTTTGTAAAGTTATTCTCCTTTGAAATAGATTTAAAAGGAATAAATTTATAATAAATTAAGAAGGAATAAATCTGTATTAAATTACAAAGGAATGCTAATTGTCACATTTTTATTACAAAGCTTGGCTTGGATAAACTAGCACATGAAATAACTTAAAATAGCTTTTCAGTCATTTCTTTGGTGATCGGAGCTTTGAGACCAGCATAATTGAGTAGGGAAAATCTGAAAAGCTGACACAATTTGTTTTAACTAAGACAAGCTCCATAAATTTGCAGAGCCAATTTTTAGGAGATGCTAAGATTCTGAGGTTTTGGGGGGTTTGGTTTTTCCTTTGTTTTGGGATTTTTTTGGGGAGAAGTTTAAAAATACTGACACTAAGTTCTGCTAAATGAACAGTGATATCTGACTTTTTTTGTAAGAAAATGTCTCTGCTTGTAAGATTTTGGAGACTTCTCACCTTCAATTCCCTTATAAACTAAGAATTTCCTCATAACATTCTTTCAAAATACATTCTTAGCTGAAGTTTATGAATCTGTGAGTACTGTTGCTGGAATTACATTTTCAGAAGCTATTCCACTGATAAAAATGGACAGGAAAGCTTATTATGCAGCTACTTATAAATAGGGGAAAATATACTGGAGCAATAAAGGAAATCTTAATATTTGGGCTACTGAGATAAACAGGGTAATAACAATATTTAGCATAAATGTGGAGGAAGTCATAGTTCAGAAACAAGGAGGTAGTATCTGTTTTGGGTAACAGATAAGCCACAGCCCAATGGAAAAGGAAGAAAATGTTGATTCTTTACTATAAAACCTTGTATTTTGTCTTTATTAAGCAATGTGCTAACACTCCCATAGCATAGCATTTCCTTTCACATGTGTCCAAAAGCAGGACAGGATGGGGGATGAGGCTTCAGGAGATAGGAGGAAAAGCTGTATAATGCCAATTTTGAACAGAGGAAAATGGAGGAAGCAGCTAATTATAGTCTTTTCAGTAGGAGGAAACCACTTGGAAGAGCCTTGGCCCTTCGGGAGAGACTGGGAAGCGAGATAGCTGTCAGGATGGCTTGGCGACAGGTCCCAGCAGACAAAGAGCATCTGTCTAGGCAAGGAAAGGAGGTCACACTTAAAAGCAAGCTATCTAGGGTAGAGACAAAGACTGATCCTAATCTCTTAGATATGTTAAATCTCTTTTAAGTAGCATTTTTCATTGGTTTGTTTGGGGGTGGGGGTGCCAACAGCATGTTACCCACTTCTTTTTCAACATGACCTGTTTTCCTCATCTGGCAGAGACAACAAGGAAATTTTTTTCTGTCAAAGGGAAACAAACAACCCCCTATCAGAAAAACTGGTAATTTATGTCAGAAACAGATATTTTCTGAATGGGTTTTGGTTAAGTTTTTTAGTTACATAATTCAAAGAAGATTAAATATTTAAATATGACCATGATGCTTGATCTGAGAGAGTCCTGCAGGAGGCCAGGTGGGAGCACAGCTCAGAGATAGTAATTGGGCCTTGACCCAGAATATTTCATACCTGGGAGGAAGTCTCCTGTTTGGGATTTGAGAGAGAGCATTATCAAAGCTACTGAATATTGCAACATAAGATGGGGAGCTTAATAGGTTCATCCTGTCATTCCACTACCCTTCTCCAGTATCTTTCTTCTCAGGCTGTTACGGTATTTTATCTTGCACCACTCATTAAGAAAATGAAATAATAATGTTTCCTAGTAGTTAACCCAGGTGCAGAGAAGTTATGTACAAGACTTTGTAACCTTTGCTCAGGTTGGTGATTGCTCACTCACATGTCTTAGCCAGAGCAGTTAGTGGGACTGCTCATGTGTTTTCCATGGTCATCATCATGAGTAAGGATGATACTACCCAGCCCAAGTGCCTGGTACACAAGATTGCATGGGAAGTATGTGGAAGAGCTGGCAGAATTCTCCTGATTCCAGTACCTCTGCCAATCAAATAGGCAAAAGCTCAATGGTATTAAAGTAGGAAGTTCTCTACCACAGTAAAATCAAATTTCAAGTGGTAATTAATACAAAAGAAGGAAAAAGGGACCTGTGGACAAACATGGCCTAGAAGTATAGACCTTGTGTAGGGAGACAAAATTTAGTCCACTAAGTCCTTTCAGTGACATTAGTGTTTTATTAGGTGGAGGAGCTGTTCCCACAAACTGCTCTGTGCCATCCTATAGCCAGAGCAAGGCTTTTAGGGGCAGAGGTCAATGGACCAGGAGAAGAGAAACAGGATGTCTAGTTTTTAATGAGTTAAAATGTAGGTGAATGGAGTCTATCTCCCAATAAAAGTTATTGGTTTTGACCTCATTAACCAAGTCTATGAAGTAAACAAAGCCTAATGCACGGTATTAATCATGTGATATTTTATGATAATATTGGATTAATATTTTTCCCAAAGAAAAAGTTTCTATAGGACTTCATATTCTCAGGGACTGGAACTTTTAAGTGGGAGGAAAATACTGTAAAAGTGACCATATTTAAATTCAGACTGCTAACAGATTAAGGGTGGTTTAATCACCAAGTCATAGCTATCTCACGAAGTGCTCTCTATCAGCTCCACGCTTCCAGCCATTTCTTTGGACTCATGGCAGATAATTTTTCCCCACAAAAGATGATGCCCCCAGACCAGACCTGCTCCTCTTTTGACACTTAAAATGCTAGAGCAGGTGCAGGCGTGGGAGGCAGCAGCTTTTTATCCATGGCCACCTCTAAGAGGGAGAATTACAGGAGGGCACAGTCAGCACAGCATGCTAATTTCCATTTTCCCTGTTCTCAAGTGCAACGGGTGTTTTTAAGTTTATGGTAATGATTTCTTGAGGAGGCTTTTAAAACTCAGATACTTTTTTATCCTATGCCAAAACACCAAAACAAAGCAGTATTATTTGTGAGATAAATCCTAATCATTCATTAGTAAAACTTTCTGCCACATTCCAAACCCTTTTGGCTTTCCCTCAGCTGATGGAATGTGTACATTTGGATTTATAAAAGCAGAGAGTGTTTTTGGCTATAGGAAATTTCTTTTAGCATTTAAATAGCAAATCAAGACAAAAAACTTTTTACATTGTCTCAAATTTCAGGAAATTGTAAACAGCTTCGGTTTTTTCCCTCTCTCATTTTTCAGCTTTTCATAATAGCATAAATAAAGCTGAAGTGTTTGCTGGTTGGTTTGTTTATCTTTTTTTTTCATGGAGACTTTACAGCCTGGTAAGCAAAGGTGTTCTTGAATTGCTCAAACATCACACTGCTCAAGTCTACACTCTTCACGTTGCTTCTTAAAGCTAGACATGATGTGTTCCTTTTTGTAGCCAAACAGCCCTTGCACAGATTTATCTCAATGCTGGGAATCCTCACAGAGTTTTAGTCTCACCAAAGCTGACAGACACCCCTTTACTGACTGTGGACAAGCTTTGGATCAAGCCTTATGTTGAGCCACAAGTCAGAGCTGTGGCTGGGCAGACAGATTAACCTCTATTTGTGGAAGAGAGTGTGACTCAGTACAATGAGCAGGCAGTGGTTGCCTGCCAACAAGCAGGGCTGTTCTTTTATAAAATTTAAATTGATTGCCCCCTAAACCCACCAGATTTGGGGAAGGCTGCAGAATTGGATTGTTGCTGTCCATGTACTCTCCTACATGGCAATCTGGGAGGGGAAGAGGAATAAGTCTTATATTTCCTGACTTCTTACAGTTCCTAAAACAAGTAGGAGTGGCAGCAGTGATTTGTCCAGTTTTGATGCAGTTCCCCCTCATTGCCCTCCTCACCCAGTCCTTGTCGGGGGGAGAGCTGGCTTGCTGCAGCAACAGCAGTTCTGCCCAGACAACAAACTTCTGTGAACAATGAGGTCATGGAATCTTGTGACATCAAAACCCTCATTTCAAGCAATGTTGATGCCTCCAAGGTGCTGGCCCTCACTACAATTACAGTAGTGTCTGTTTGTCTGTCTGTCCTCCTGGAGCACAGGAGCACTGTTTATGCAGGGACAGGTACTTTTGCTTGCTGTACTAGCTCATCTCTACTTCTTTGCTTTTCTGATAACTTATTTTTGAAGGAACTTAGAGCATGACAAGATAACCTATTTTACAGAACATCCCAGAAATATTACAGAGAGCTGTTGAGTATGTACACACAGCTACCCAGACTTACCTGGTCAAAACTTCACACGCATTTTAAAAGCTCTGGAGTGTGGTAAGATTTCTTAGGCATTTTGTTCAAATACTGTATTTTAACATGGATATACCATTCTGTGATCACGGAAATATGACTGAATCCATGCTGAAGGTATTTTCATTGATTTTGATGGGTATACAACAACATTATATTTAATCACAAGTCTCCAAACCCAAAATCTGAATGTCTCTCCATCAGCGCTTTGCAGTGACAAAGGGAGAAAACACTCCCTTTTTTTTCCAGTCACTGCTACCTTTATAACTTCATTTCACTGCAGCTCAGATTACTTTTCTTTTGAAGGTAGCATGTATAATTATCATTTGTTGAGCTAGATGCTAACAGCACCTATCTGGCCTCAGACATGTAATAGAGCTGTGCTCTTAAATTTTGACAAATCATAATTTAATCCTAACCTTACAATTGAACTCTAGCTGTGTGTTCTGTGTTGCTGGCCCACTGCCTTTCTGCTTTAGAACAGCCCCTGATCTGTGCCAGCGAGCTTGAGGTCACTTCACTGTGGCCAGCATCTCCTCACCTGAGGGCTCACACTCAGAAAAACACTCAGTGATTCATCACTGCAGCCTGAAAAGGCTGAATTATCCACTCAGGGATTCCTAAGTCATGAGTTTGCCGCTCTTTCATCACGTGCTCTGCTCTGGATTATAGGCAACTTCCTTTTCCCAGGTCTTTAAGCGTGATGGGTGAGCAGGTGTTTAATCTCCTCTGCTGCTCATTATTTACACATCCTCCCCAGATAGGGCTGCACTCTGTGTGTGTGTGTGCCCACACGTGTGTTTTAATGAATCACACTTGCTCTTCTGCCAAATCAGTTCTCCACCCATCAGCAAATACAGCCTATTCACGCTGTTCTGATGCAATAACCACAAATAAGGATCATGTGATAAGAGCTTCAAGAAGAGCTTGGAAAACACTATGACAAGATCCTGTCTCTGAGAAGCAGCCTATGCTGGAGCAAGGCAAATGCACAGGGCTGCTGCCCCATACACGCGCTAGTGCTGAACTTCATCCTCAAAACAATGTTGGCTGTCCCCTATTTTTTCTCCAAGTTCCTTGAGTTCTCACTCCTACAGACAGACCCGCTGAAGAAAATGACCCAGTAAACACAAGTAAACCCAGAACTGGCTCTTTATAAATTGCCTGCGTGGAATATCTGACTACTTTTTACAGCACAGTATAAAATCTCCGAACAAACACAAGCTCAGCTTATATGCAGGCAATTAAATAGGAAATTTTTCAGAAGAATCTTGTACTCAGAGCATAGAAATCTTGGAAAAGCCAGCCCTTGATAGCTGCTATGATATCTGTTACAAATACATTGGAGGAAGCAACAATTATTATACACCATTAAAATTTATATAATTTAGATTATAATTAGATTTACAGCAGAAGAAATAGATTTAACATATATCCTTGGGCAAGACACAACATTATTCTTCTGTTAGATCATGTAGCAAATATCAAGGTTGCATCCTGTAGAGGCAGTAAGGACATAAACCAACACAAATCTTGAATTTCACTCTAATGACCTACATACGTTTAATCAACCTTCATTGCTTTATCTGCATGCATCTGCTTCAGACTGGATTTATGCATAATTACAAAATAATTTACAAAAAGACCTTCAAAGAACTTCATAGTATCTTAGCATATTTAAGTATCTCAGAATCATCCTGACTAGCAAATGACATAATTAGACCCAAACAGCAGCGAAATTCAGGATGTTTGATAAAATATTTCTTTTTCACAAGCCTCTGGAGGAAATTCTGTGTCAGATGCATCCTGAGAAGATGGATGGTATCCTGCAATTAAGAGGCCTCTATCCTACAAAAAAGGCACTTCCCTTTCCTACCTTCTCCAGAATGGTATTGCTTAGTTAGGGAAAAAGAATTGAGAAAAGAGGTTATTTTTTGAACAATATCATGCTAAATTTAGGTTAATCTCCCCGTCTGCCTTAGGGCGATACGCCAGAGGGATCAGGAACTGTTATCACCACATTGCTACAGAGAGGGCTAAACATGTTGTGGTGACAGATGGGTTCAGTCTGAGGCAATATTTATTTTGCCATCCTCTGGCAGAGCGGAGGACATTCCCTTGCACTGTGTGTAATGGACTGGATCAGCCTTTCCCCAAACAAATTGGGCAGAAGCAAGGGTTGCTGCACTGAAGTGACTCCTCTTGTTTTGTTAGGAGCGTTGTGAAACCTGAATCCAGGAACAATCCTCTTTGCTGTCCCTCTAGTGCTTCTGTCTGAAAAAAACCCCACACCATGGGTAGTAACATACATCATCTCATACAGCTTTTAGTGCCTGTACCCTTCTGCCATGTGTCCCAGGCTGCTCATTGGAGATTCAATTTCCTGTAAACTAGTTCTTAAATCCAAATTTTCATCTTACCACGTAATATTGTAACTAGAAGGCATTCTTGCATGCTATGCAGAATTCCCTGTCAAGCCACCTGCCCAAATTTCAACCAGAGTAGTTCAAGCAGTCCAACATCCTGAAAATGTACTATTAATACTGTGCTTTGTGTTACTTGCAAAACAAGTGCCATATCTCCTCTGAAGTAATTCTTGCTACCACTTGCTATGTTCACTAGAGTTTGGCTGTAATTCCTAAATTCATTATTAGAAGCAGATGAGTATTGATATGTAAATGGAACATACACCTTAAGAGTTAGATTTCCTTTTCAACTGATGAACTGAGATTTTTTTTTGTTTGCTTGTTTATTTATTAAGGATACTAGAATTAGATTCTTAGATATTCTAGGCCCTGAGAAGAATGGTGCTAGGAAACATTTTCAGCTCTTTCCAAAGTCATACAGCCATGCTGATGCTGACGTGAATTTCTTTGGATTAAGCCATACTGGTGATTACGTTTTGTGTTTGAAATGACATAATTTTTCTCATCTTGACTTCTTCTCTTCTGAGTTCTCGGATTTCCTCAGATTTTATACTCTGTTACACACTTAAATTTTTTTTTCTTATTATTAAGTAGAGTACAGATTACAGTGAAAACACTCCAGACAGACCTATACAAGGTCTGAGAAAACCTATCCAGTTGCACAGAAGGCCAGCTGGAAAGAAGCAGCTGACTTACAGGAAAACCAGCCGTATGTGACCTTGAGATGGATCGCCAAGGGGGACAAGAGTTTCCATCTTGGATGCAAGCAAACAAAAGTAATTTGGGATAAAAGTTAGAGTATGTATTGTCTGTAGATTGGAGTCCCTTTAAATAGATACCAACAGTATTAGTATATGAGATAATAGATACTGACACATTTAAACACATCCTAAAAAATGTAAGTTTCCTGGTTTTGTTTAATCAAAATGTGTCATAATTTATTTGGACCAGAACTCTAGCAACTGATGTTTTTAATCACATGCACACAGCTGGATGAGCCTTGTTTCATAACAATATTTTCCATTTGCCTCACATTAGTCACTTTTGGGAAAGATCAGCTTTCTGGGACTTCAGACCATTTGTTCCAGGGTCATCTCTTACTGACATTGAGTCTGTTTAGACAGAGGCTTTTTGACACAAATATTGCATAAAGCATAAATATAGCATGACACTCTCAGTGACTGTCAGCTCTGCCACAGAGCTGGATGCTTCTCCTAAACAAAGCCAGGAAATGGTCAAAAGTGTCTTGGAATAAAAAGGCAGGAGGTCAATGAAGGGGGCCTTTTAGTTACCTCATATTGGCAGGACCAGGAATGCAACAAATCTAGCTTTATTTAATTCAAGCATCACAATATCCTCTGACAAGTTCACTAGATTTATATAAGGCCTACATTAAAATTGTAAAGCAGTTAAGTTTTTAAATTTTATATGCACATTAAATGACACTGTAAAAAATTTATTTCTAATATTTCCATTAACTGCATTTAAAGGTCTGTTGCTCTTTCCATGAGCAACTCCCTCAAGGAGAGGATAGATTTCATTTGTGAAAGTTCCAGTCTGGACTGAAATCTGGCATGAAATAATCCAGATTCATAATTCAAACCATCTGGATTCATAACATTAATAATATTGATCAAAAGTATGCAACGCTTTCAGAAAAGCTATTTTTCATCGAATGAGCCAACACTGTAACACATTTTTCTGTGCTTGTCATGCTACAAGCGGTGACCAAGGACAGTGCCCAGAACCCGGATGTCAAGTGGATCTTGGTGTTTTTTTAGGTTCCCCCAAACTCCCCAAATTATGGAGGCTGCAGGAGCACCCTGCCAGCCATCCGCAGGTGCACACAAGTCGGCCCTCTCTCCCAAGGTGGGAGCCCTCCGCCAGCCCCAGGGAAAGCTGCCACGGCACAGCGCGTTCAGCCGGAGGTGTCCCCTCCTGCCCAGCCGTGCCAGCCTTGGGGCCACGCTCCTCCGGGCAGCACAAAGCAGCTGCAGTGCAGGAGAGGATCTGGCTCTCCAGTTTATGGCAGGAGCACACACTGGGCTCCTTCTCAGCGCACAGGAGCAGACAGACGAGGTTGTGTTCACTCGCGCACAAGCGAGTATTTATTCTGTCCTCCGCAGGCCGCCTCTCTCCCCGGCGCCCGCCTCTCGGCTTCCCGTCTCCTCCAGCAGGAGAGAAAACACGGGAGCAGAAGCCAAGGACTCGTGAGCTCCAGTTCGGCTGCTGGTATTGCCTCATTGTTTGGCCTCAGTCGTTTAACCTCTCTGTCCCTAGTTCCCACTCTGGAAAAGGACAAGGCAGCTGGGTTTGCCTGGCAGGACGGCTCTCCCCAGGGGACAAACGGGCTATTTGGGAGAGCAGAGGCATCAGCGCTCTCCCTGGGATAGCCAGCCCGCAGCCGGGGACAGGGCAAAGTGCAAGGGGCAGAGTCATCCTGTGACTCGAGGTGTGCTGCTGCTAATCTTTAACCTCCGAGACGCATTTTCCTGAGCTCCAGCAGCGCAGATCCCTGCGGCTGCTGTAACGTGTTGTACGAGCTGTTCTCTGTCCTTCTGCAAAGGAAATCACACTTACCAGCAGTGTGATCCCCTCTGTTCAGAGATGCTGGCTGGCTCCACATTCCCCCTGGAAACAGGACACAGAAAGGGCTGCAGGTAGGACTAACAGGGCAGGCCTTGGACACAGAGAGGCATTTGAAGGAAGGGAATTGCTCTGCCTTGGAAAGTACTCACATGTCCTTGCTAACAGTGAGGAACCCTGTAGACACCAGCCATTACACCAACAAACCTACTGCATGAGAGGAAAGTAGTGCTGCCCAAATGGCTGAAGCAATACAGCATGAAGATTTGTGTCAGTGTGCTCTTGCCTGGAGAATATCCTCCTAGCAAAATTTTAAATTTCCATGACCTTTGGTAAGGGTTATTCACTGCCACATGTCTCACACTCAATGCAAGTACCAGTGTAACATCATGGTTTTATTATAATTAACAACCATGAATAGTCACTTCTCTTTTTTTCCGCCTAATTTCTACATTTTAAAATTCNCCCCAAAAACTCCCCAAGGCTAGAGGTAGTCATTTATCATTTGGCTTCAGGAGCTGAAGCTTAACAGAGCAACCCGACAGCTTCTGACAAAAGCTGGAAAGCTGCCAACATAGGCACTTGCCAATATTAACAGATAAAAGAGATAGGAAAATATTTCAAAGCACCAGGGACGATGTTGGAATGATCTTTAACTGAGAGGTGTCTTTCTACATTTATTCAGCCAGGATGAAGGCAGAAGAGGGAGCTGTGCAGTTCTGGCCAACATAGCTACTCTAAGCAAAAGCTTGAATACTTGCCAGGGCACCAGCTGGCTGGCTGCTTTATAATTCCTATTGCTCTTGCAAGGATGCAGCTTTGAAGTCCCCAGCAAGGGGAAACTTGGGCATGTGTGCACCCCACAGATCCCACGCTTGCAGGGCACAATCCGTAGGCAGGTGCAATGATGGGCTCCCATCCACCAGGCAAGGACTGTGCTGGGGGCTGCTCCAGGGAGGAAACACAGTTGGAGCATGCCAGGAACAGAAGACTTGACTTCCTTTTTCCTCTCCAAAAGAGGTCAGAAGGAGTAAGTCACTTGGCCTTGGAAGGTACACTTCAACTCCCTGCTCCAACACAGCCTTACTCAAAGGCTTCACAGCAAGTCTTCAAAATAATTTAAGCACCAGTCTTATTTAAGTGCCTGTTCTCCTACACAAACTGCCAAAGCAGGTAGCAGGTGCCCACTCTTTGCAGAGCTGCTCATACCAGCTGGGTATGACTGTACTGGTGTAGAATCAAAGGCACAAGCAGTCCCTCTCCAGGACTAGAAGGGAGGTTGTGGAAAAGCCCAACCATCATCTCAGCTCGGGGCCACAGGCAGGCAGAGCACGGCTAAGGTGCAGTGTGCTATGAGCAAGTGCCAGCACATAACCTGGGCAAGTGCAGGACACATGCAAAGCGTTCAGATGTGACAGCAACAGGTCCTGAAGCAGCACCTCAGACAACAGTAACAGCCCCATACTGATGGATAAATATCCCAAGGCAGCTGCAGCTCAGGGAGTTGCCATGGGGGAAAGCTCTTACACAGAAGCATAGAATCCTGTAGTAGGTCTTGTAAGGTCCCAGGTTTTGCCATCCCTTGGGGAGGTTCCTGTGGTACATCAGTTCCTGCCCCAGTGAGAGAGTGTGGTGCAGTATGCTGACAGATTTTGCCCCTCACCTTCCCCCTGGCCTGTTTTTGCAGAAGGAATGATCTGGTCCCAGGTAAAGTTTCAGATCTCATGCCTTGGCGAAGAAAAGCCAAAGTGTGCTGCTTTGACTAATAACTCACATGAAGAGATAACTCACTGTTTCAGAAGCAGGGTTTAGGCAAGCTATTCTTCACAGAGGCTATACTGCACTAAAGAGATTTAATCAATACTGCATCTACTGTAATAGGCTATGTGCATTAAACCTCATTAATTTTTTACGACAAATTATACTGTATATACCCCATAAATTCATATACTCACATCAAGTACATGGATAATTATGTGAAAGAACCTGCAACCTGCAATATGAACATTGTCCAGCCCCATGCGGAAGGACATTCTGCTTCACAGTGGGTTTGCAATCTGTTAGGACTCAGGTTGGCTCTGAAGTGTTTGTTACTTTATAGAGTTTAACATTTGGGAAGGCAGGAACTGCAGCAGGAGATGACAGCACAAAGTTTGGCCGAAAGGAAATGAAACTCCAGGTTCAAAAATGAAAAATGGGACATACTAATGATCCTACTTTGTTAATCGCAAGTTCTCTTGCAAATACACCCTGAAGAGAAAACTCAATCCTTTTCAGCATCGACAGCTTGTCACCTAGAGAAGGTGGAATCCAAGATTTTCACCATTAGATAAATAAGCATGGCTTCTTTATTGTCTTTTATAAGAACCCAGAGGGAGTTTGGAACAACTCCTCAGGCATACTTTACTGAACATGGCAAAATGATAGGAAAAAAGATCACAAATCAGTCCTGATAAAAGTAAAGTTGTTTCAAAGCACATGGTTTTGGGTGCTTTGCTGAGGGAACATCTCCTGCACAGACACTTGACTGAACCTCAAATTCCCTAACTTTGGAAAAAATGGTTGTATTGCATGGTTAATAGTTGTATGGCATGGTTAGTGCTGTACACAACCTAAACCAGTGGCCTCTGCTGAGAATACATTGAGAGCACTCATTTATTCTGCTTCTATTCACCAAGAAAATTACTTGTTCAAACAAAACTATTTGATTCACTGGATAGTGACGGAATTAGTCCAGCTGGGTATCTGTGCAGCAGGCAGCAGAATGCACCCTTTTTTAAGAAAAATTCAATGCAAAAAAGCTGGCAAGTGTCATGCACAAAGGCTAAGAAAACACTGATTCATGCAATCTCTTTGTTTTTTAAAAATTGCTTTGAGAGATCAACAACACAAGCAACCACAAGGCAGCCAAACCCTTCTTGCCCCAGTCTTTTTGCTGCCCTGGGAGGAAAGCCTGACTATTTCTCCCAGAGCCTCCCAACACTGGTGATCAGCTTTTACTGCCTTCCTGATCACAAGGTCTTACTTCACTACAAGCAGGCATCAGGGGAGAGGAAAGGAAAAGCATGGGCATAATTAAAGCTCTCTAGAATTCAGCTAGATTACTGGAACCCATGTGGATGTACAGAAGTGTCCTCTAAGAGCAAATAACACATCAGCTGCTGAGCACAGGGCTCGGATGACAGATACCAGCTGTTGCCACCACTGCACAAATATCAGCATGTCAGAAGTCAAAATGAAATTTGCACTGTTTGTAGACCCTAATTAACACTGCAGCTTTCCCATGCAAGCACTGTGAAAAATTATTTTTGGGGAGGAAACATGTATTGAGTAAACCGGGAAACGCACTACCACATATATCTCAAATTCCAAGATCTTAGTGGGAATAAAAAGCACTGGAAATTTCTGGGGAAACACAAGCCCACCTTTTTATATTTGTCTTTTTAAACAAAAAAAGAACACCACCATCCTGGATGTTATGAAATGGCTAAAAGTCATCAGGTTTCATATCTTGGGCCTGCCCTTCCTCTGAGAGATTATTTCCTCACTGCTCATGGCAGGACATAGCGTTTCTTCCTTCTGCCTATTGCAATCAAATGTGACTGGACTAAACAGATCAGTGACCTGTCAACTGCTCTAGTTCTATATTATATGTGTAGTTAAGCCTAAAAGAAAGGCAAAGTTTAAATTTACGACTTGAAGTAACACATAGTTCTACTTCTGAAACTTGCTTTCTATTTTATTAATTGTACAAAGAAATCTCTAAATTATTAGAAGAATCTTGAATAATAAGGAAATAAAGAAACCAATCAGCTCCAGGAACCTTTTCATGTGAAACCAGTCCTGACTGAATTAATCTAAATGATTTATTAGGACACTACAGATGCCACCCCTTCTGCTCCCAGGGAATTAAATAAAAAGAAATGTATACTAATAATAATTTCATGTTGAACAGATTTGATCTACTAGTGGATTTTTAGGGATCAGAACTGTGATATTAGTCAAAAGTTTTCTACAGAACAGCTTTTACACTAGTGCTAGTGAAAAAGAGCAATAAAAACTATTATTTTCCTAAAGTTTGCTGAGATGAACTTAACTTATAGAGGTTTTTCAGAGTTTTCCAGACTTTTCTATAAGAAAGAAGTTATTCATTTCAGTAAGATAATTTGTATAGAGAAAATGCTTGAGAATGAAATAAAACTCACTAAGCTGTTGGTATCTTTTCTTGTTCATTTGGGCATTGGGAGAACAGTTGCAAACCAAGCAGATAGAGCTGTGTCTATTCTCCTGTGTCTATTGTATCTACCTTTGGCTGACTGAAAACAAACCCCTTCCTCTCGCTGCAATTTACTGGCTTATCAAAATAACCCAAACAATCAAAAAACCCCAACCAACCAAAAAGAACCTCACACCCCAACAACAAACAAACCACAGAAAAACAAACAAGCAAGCAAGCAAACCACCCCAGCTACAATTTGGAAAATAGCCATTCACATTCAAGTATGATTTACTGATAGGCTGAAAATAACATATATCTACCCTTCAAAGGTGTATAATTTTAGCCAACATGACTATATCTGAATCATCTTGAAACATGGGTTGAAAGGACAAGAGAAGGTGCAGAAGTAAGTCTGTGTTATGGATATAAACCCATGCACCGCGTCAAAATGCAGATCACAGAAAACACTGGCTTACACACTCCTAAGAAATAATAATAAGGATTGAGAAGGCTAATTAATAACAAGGGTAGGTACAGCACAGGCATATGTTCAGTTCTGGATAACCACAAAGGTAAGGAAGGGGTCATAGTTAATGGGATACTTGAAAACTTGCTGTCCACATTAGGGATAGTGCTAGACTGCAAGGGAAAGAAGTTGGAAGGACATTTGTCTTCCCTTTCCTATTTTGCATCCAGTAAGGACAGCCCTAGCATTGGAACACCACCATTTCATCCCTGCTTCTCAAGTCTCTCAGCATACATGTCTGTCAGACATTGGCAAATACGCTTGATCTCTGTCAACAATGAGACAGCCTCATTCAGGCCACAGCCCAAATATATAAAGTCGGAATATTTCCTCCTCTCTTCCAATTCCATGTGCTTAAAAATGGACTGGCCTAGATTCTGGCTTCCATGGTCACTGCTTTGAACTACCCTGGCAGCACTAAAAGGCTCCAAGGCTGATGTCATTGCAAAGTCTCCATGCTGGAGAGTAAATCTCCAGCGGCACCATGACTGTGCAGCATCTGCGCCACATTCCTCTTGGATGAGGACGTGTGGATTCTTGCACTCTGCCAGCTCTTTTCTGCTGCACTGGATTCCTGCAAATATTATCAGACAAGCCTGAGCTGCAGCAATTTGTAGGACACTAACCTGCTACTCAGAGCACCAGGAGAGCTCACAGCTGTCACTGGTTGGGGCAGCACAGAGAGTAACTTTTGTGCAGTCTCCCCCCAGAGCTGCACCATCCCGCCTATGACCAATGTGTAGGATCCATAAATAAGAACTCCATAAAAACTGCTGCAGGTATGCCTCAGGAAAGCGCTCCTGTGATGCCTTGGAGAGACAGCTGGGGCAAGAAAGACATGACTTGGCATTTCAACACCCTGGCATGTCTGAACTCCTGTGCAACTCTCAGAAATCTGAAGGACAGATTTGTAACGAAGCAAACAAAGCTGCACCAAGATTTTCTGAACCTGGACTGCAATCTGTCCACACAGATTCTGGAAGAGCAGGAAAAGGTTTCAGCTCGGTACAGAATCATGTGGCTTGGCAGACACTGCAGAAACATTGCCTGGAAAAGTCTGGCAGAGCCAGAGGTTCTCAGCTCAGTTCCTAGACTGAAAATGACTGCTCTTCCTTCTGCTAGCGACTGATAACATCTTTATGGCAGTAACAACCATTTTTTTCTTACTGAGGCAACAAATTAAAAAACAAATTAAAAATTTCGGCTTCTGTTAAGTCTAGTACAGGAGCAACAGCAGCAGCAAACAAGAACAGCTCGTTTTTTAATGCACTACTATCAGGAAGTTCCAAAATTGCAAGTAGTCTGAGAAACAGACTTTGGAAACCATTATTTTAGCTATCATTAGATCCCTGTATAGCATGAACACATGGTCAAAGTTACCACAAGCTTTTGTTCAGCAGCATACCATAGGAAACACATTCCACTTAAGAAATATAATGCCACTTTGTATTATATACTAATTAGCAATATAGTATTTACCTAATTTATAGATTTATTTCTTAGTAAGTATATAATAATAAACTTCAATTGAAGTGCAACATCGTCACACTTTCTCTCCTTACAGAACAAAGCATCCCTGAATGGAGGCAGTTTAATGCCTGATGATAACTCAGGAAGGGGAGTAATTTTCCTCTTTGCTGACTGTAACCTGCCATGACTATCAATATCAGAACATGTTTATCTACACACAAATATAGCTATTATAATGTGTTTAGGTGTATTTAGGTGTATTACAGTGTGTTTAGGTGTAGGTACATGTGTATATAAGTAGTAAATTTATGTAGTAAAGATCTGTGTGAAAAATACTTGATCCCTGACAGGTCTATAATGTGCTATGACATAGACTTAAAGCACATCACACTATAGCACATATAACTCCAGAACCTGGAGCACCTGGGGACTGCAGAACATGATAAACTTGAACACCAGAATTCCCAGTTCAAAATCACTGGTACGTGTTTTCATTGAAGAAAGCAAATTTAAGTAAATACAATTCCTCTCTGGAGGGGTGGGAGGGAGCAAGAAACGTTTTACATATGAGGAAACAGAAGATTATGAGAAATTGCTTTTCTGCCTGGGAACTGCATCTTTGTATTGTAACACAACATTAGTTCCCAAAATGAACTCAACCAGTTTGTGGAACATTTGGTACAGTAAACATGATGACAATAAACAACTTGCTTGAGATCACACAAAGCAAGTCAGCCATCCAACTTCCTGAGTCCTACGACTCAGTCACGAAGGGCAGATTTGCATGGCACACTTGCTCCAGATGACTGGCTCTGCTGACTGAACACCAAGATTAATTAGCCTATGATTACTGTGCAGACATGCCTTAAACAGTTCCTAAGCTTACAGAAAAACCCTCCAACACTTACTGCTACTGCCTTGTATTCAAAAGAGGGCTTTCATCTCAACAAAAAGCAATTTGGAAAGATCATGAGGTTTGAGTGTTTGTCAATCATCAAATTTTCATAGCAATGACTATTATAATTTTGTGTTTCCTACTCTTTTTTTTTTGTTTCCAATTCCCAGTGTAAGTGATAGCTTCAGTGAAGTGGACAGTTCAGAGCTCTGTTATTTCCAGGCCAGTGATGTTTTTACAGCATTTCTGAGGACTGTTCTTCACCTCTGCTTGCTGAGATGCCAGGCTTTTCAGAAGTTTTCTGCCGAGGGCTGAGCTGAACCAGAACCCAACATGCATTCTAGGTTCTACTTGTCTTTCATACTTCTCTCTTCCTCTACAACTATCTCATCAAGCCATTTGTAATTAATAACTGAAATTGCTTTGGAAAAGATTGAACTGTTGGAAATGTAGTTGCCTGTTTAGGGCAGCAGGTACATATACCCGAAGTTTCCTGCCTACACACCTCTCACCTGCTCCTTAGAGCTCCCTTTCAAATCCTCTGAACACCCTTAGAGCACTGCATGAACCACAGCACGAGGCACATGCTACCTGCCAGTGAACAGTAGCACCCTTCTGGTCTCTCATCAAACAGAGAACATCAGCAATGCTGCTTAATTCAGGTTCTCTGACAAACAGACAAACAAAGCAAGCAATAAATCTCTAATACTCTCAAGCTGCATTTCAAGTACTTGAGAGAAGGGAGCTAAGGGCCCCTGAACTGACCAGTCTGCATGCTCAGACTTCTGCTGGGGAAGTTGAACCCCAGGACATTTCACACCAGAACAAGTGGGCTCAGCACTTACTGCAGCATTACTGGGAAGCACTGGTGCTCCCCAAGACTGAGAAGGGAGCCTGAGGGACTAAATGAGCACTGCAAATCCACAAATATTTTGCAAATGGTATGTGGCTTGAAATTACACATTATGTTCCATTTGGTTAGATATTTGCTATTTAAGCTATTTTCTCTGGGGTGAGAGCAGGGGATGTGCTGCTTTTAAGGTCCTTTCCACAGAGCAATCAGGAAGCAGCTGCTGGAGCATAAAATTTGTTTACTCTGTGCTGAGCAAGCAGAACTTGCATGTAAAAGCAAAGCACAGACTCCATATATCCAAATGAGTTCAGCACAACACATCCTAAAGTGCAGTACTACGTACAAACAACTTTCTTACTTAAACTAGGTAATAGTTCATGCCTGTGGAAATACATGCTGCTTCTTTACTCCATTGCTTTCCTTCTCTCCTTCTCCTTCCCCATCCATCTCCCAACAGACCTCCATTTCTGAATAATCTGTGCTGTACCAAAATTTTACCAGAACTGTATTATGAAGACAAGTTTTCTTTTGAAAGAATTATACCAGTTGTATGAGGAGTTTTGGATGAAATGGCATCGATGGATTGTCACAATGCATCCACTGAAAAGTTATTTAAAATCTCCATTATCTTCCCCATGCTAGGTACTTGTTCAGATTTTCTTCACTTCTATTGCATCTTAGGAAAAAATATCAAAATAAAATTAAATCCAGTAAGATGTCCTGAATCTTCTTTAAGATATCCACAGAGGACCTTTACAAGCAGAATTAACAAGGCCTCTCTAAACAACCACAGTTACTTGTTTTTACAGAACAGCCCCAAGTGTCCTATGGAAACAGGGCAGAACATGGCCCAAGCAAGTAGAGCTGGCTGGGTAGCAGTTCCTCAGTAAAGATTTGGGGCTTAGATCCTCAGATTTGGCTTTCCATGGGGTTGCTGCTGGTCCAGTGAGAGGTGGGAGAAGGGGAATTACCATGGTCAGAGAGCTGGAGCCTCACCAGAGCAAACCAGCAGCACCTTTGCCCAAGGAGAACTCAGATGTCAGTGCCAAGAAAAGCACTGCCTGCCCAACATGCCCCAACAGCCATGACAAGGGATAATGGGAATCAGTCACCTTGTGGGAGATTTAATCAAGCCTCTAAGAAAATAATAATTTTCTTAAGTAATTTTCTTTAAAAAATAATTTAGGATTTAATTTAGACCCTAAGAAAATGTGTCTAATGAATTCAGGCTGCTGAAGCAGCAGAAGGTGAGAGCCTGGAGAGTCTCCCTCATTAAACACAATATAACCACAAGCAGTTTAGGGGTGACTGAGACAGGCATTCGTATGTCTTGGGACACAAGGACGGACTAGAAGCTTTCAGGGTCCCTTCCAGCAGTACTTCTTCTCAATAACTATTTCCTAAATTTAATAATTTAAAATTAATTTAATTCCTGGGGTTTAACTCAACCCATATATTTTGTTTTCTGGGAGATATAACTTACTGCAGTACTAACATCTGTTTAATGACTTGATTGGGCCACACACCTCTAACTTCATTTCCTCACAGTGAAAATGGGAGTAGGGAACAAAAAACACCCTTAAAAACCATATTTCACTTCCTTGTAGAGCTAAACTTTCCATTCCCAGGGCCTAGAACATGGGTCAAATTAGAACAAATGACACCAATTTTAATACTGGGAGGCTTCAAGCAGAAAAAAAAATCCCCAGCTAATTTCCTGAAAGACACTAAAGATTCTTTCTTTCTTGGAAATTATAAGAGACAAATAAAAACTCCAAATCCCAGAATTTATTGAAGACAACATTAAAGCAGCTAACAAGACAGAAAAACAGGATGTAATCTGTTTGCTAGGTCACACACACATGTAACTCTCATCCCTGCAGAGCACCACTGATTCTAGAATTTAAAAATTGAACCCTGCATTGATGTGAACCTCTTTACTTAATTGTTCTTTTAAAACATTAACCAGAGGCAATGGTGACTCAAAGCTTGGCAGATAATGCAATAAAGAGATCAAATGAAAAGGGATTATTTTTCTTCTTGTTAATCTTATTTAAATCTTAGCTGATCAAACCACTGGATGACGAAGTTTTGTATAATACTATGTGTACTAGCTTCCAACTCCTGTTACATGCAATGGGTAAAACTATCAATTGCTTAGCCAGTTCTGCAGCATTACAGGTAGATAAGAGACTTTCAGATGATCTTGACTGCAGACAAAATTGGGGAAGTGGGATCCTTTCTTCCCTCAAGGGAATTATTACAAAACTCTTTCCTATTCACACCATTTTGCTAATTTTGTCTACATCAGCTCCTGAAAAAAACAATTATTTTTCTTTAATTGGTAAATATAATAATTTCCAATGAAAATCCCATTTCAAGAACAAGCTCTTCACCACATAAAGACAGAGACCACAATTTTGCACAGGTGGCATATGTGAAGCCACACTTCACAGTGGTTTTTCTTTAGTTTCACTAGAAACTACACTACAATCTTCCCATATTATTTTAAATGGGCCCAATTATTGCATGGAAACTTTCCTATTTAAGAAAACATCAGCAGTGAATTATACTTCATTAAATTAATGGAAGAGATGCATATTAAGATGATCAAATATAACAATTGTCTACAGCACAGATCCCTTCTGCAAATATGTATTTCCACAGGAAAAGAAGCAGTAAATTTTCTGGAGGACTGAAGTAGCATATCAGTGAACCCAACTGCACCGAAACAAGCAGTTATTCTGAAAGTAAAAGAACAACATCAGTTTTTATAATCCAGCAGGTTTTAAATGCCACAATTAAACAGGGTTGTTGCTGTTCCTGTTACCTACTAGATCTGGGTGTGTAATCCTACATCCCCTACTTTATTCAATGTAGAATGAGGAACACTGAACAATGATGAAGGAGAAAAAATTACATCCGAAAGCAACAGATTAATACTGGGTGAATTATGTTTCTTTTTGTATGTGCCTGTTCACTCAAGTGTTAAGTATTTTCTGAATTATAGAACACATAACCTAGCTTCAGCCCTTCTGGCAAGACAGGTACTAAATAATTTACTGGTTGAGTCATCCACCAAGCCACTTACACAAAGTAATCTGCTATCCTGAAGCTTTCAGCAGACTTTTAAATTAGCTCAAAGAATTACTTTAGATAAAACTCAGAAACACAGGGGAGCTGCAGAAGTACACTGAAAGAAGTTCTACTCTATGGCTTATATTCTTTGAACAAGAAAACAAAATTGGGTTCAGCATTACATGTGTGTGGATAAAAGTCCATGCTACAGTGGACTTGCCTGTAAAGAATGTCAAAACATAGAGAAAAACTGAGCACACTGTTTGGAAGGGTCTTCTATGGAAAAACAGACTCAAGCACTCAGCCTGAGCTTGAGGGTGTGGATCCTCCTGAATACCTTGAAGCTACCAGAGAAGGATGACAGCAAGCTGTTGTATGGGGGGTGAAGGTGGGCTTCTGTCAGCGTGCTGAGGGAAGGGCTGCCTGAGGGAGCCTGAGGCACGGAGGACTGGCAGCAGCCCTGGAAGTTCAGCAAAAGCCAACACAGAACACGGCAGCTGGAGCACAATAAACCCCTGGAGCAATACAGGGAGCATGTGTGTGTGTGTATATCTGTATCTATATCTATCCATACATAAACATTACAAGGATGTGGGAGATGGTCATGCTGCTGTGGCAAAAGAATAATAGAAAATACAAGTCTTGGGCAGGAAACCAATAGCCTCAAAATGGAAAGAGTGAGGCAATATATTCTTCCATCACTAGCTCAGAACCAAAATTGGTGTGCTCCCAATTCAGAAAGCAAACGCAAACACAAAAATGAGTAGTGATGACAAGTGACAGTTAAGTGTAAGTAACAAAGGTGAGTGTGGCCAGAAAAAAGGCCTCCTTTTTCCTGTGTTAATTGGATGTGCCTTTTGGTTTTTGAAACGTATTTAATTGACAAACCAAATACAATCTTGTTATTCCCTATTCTTTGAAATTCATACAACCATGAGGAAAACTTTTTTCAGTTTTTTTTTTCAACATCAGAACAAGTTTCAATTTATCCACTCACTTGATCCACTTGATCATACATATAACTGCATCTTTGTTATACCTGTAAATTCCTATGTTCACTGAGGAAACTAAAAAAGACTTACACAAGTGGGGAAGCCCCCCAGACATAAAGTCCTGTCTCAAACAGAAGACATGACATCTGTGGGCCAGTGGAAGGCTACCGACCTCAGCAGCTTCCAATCTAAGAACTGAACATTTGAAACTCCATGTATAGCTGACCCTCCTTGAAAGTGGTGCAACTAGAAATCAAAAGAGAAACACAGCTAAATATTTCATTAGATTAAAGTTCCTAGTAGAACATTTTGTTCTAGAATCAAATCAGAAAAACAGAGCAAGACAGAAGAATATCCACAAACCTAGAATAAGGAAGTGCAGGAGAAACTGTAGAGGTAAGTATGAAACTCAAGTAGCAGAAAAAAAGCCTGAAAAGATTTCCTGCTCCTTGCTTGGGGCAGACCTGTAGCCAAATTGCATCATCCACTAGAAAAAGATTTAACATTGAGCACTAAATCTGGCTAAATATGTGAGGACAGAAAAAGCACCTCAGATCTACATGATGACAATGTCTTGGGAAAACACTAGGCTTTGTGGAATCAGCTAAACACCTTACCAAGACATCAAACATGGTTTGTTTTTTGATATGGGTTATACAATATTGAATATAACAGAACAGAGTATTGGAAAGCTGTGTTTAAAAAAAAGTAAAATCGGACAGACTTTCTACACTCAAGAATAGTACACTCGTCTTTTAATCTATCTTGCTCATAAAATGTGGCTCATTTAATTGCAAGAGCCTGCATGTCAAGAATATCATTACACGGACACAGTATTTGCCATTTATGTAACCCCTGAAATGATAAAACCAAAATAAATATAAAGTCTTTAATTACGTGGGGCTGCCTGAACTAGGTCAGAGATTTTGGCCTCTCAGCTATATTTTTCTTTTGGAAATTCCACTTCTTATCTAAACTTACCAGCACTCTCAAGACAAATATCCAAAACTGTGATTTCCCACGAAGACATGCATGTGGTTATATTTTTAAATTATTTACAAATTGTAAAACTAATCTTAATAACTAATCATGTCACACTGCATGTCCTTTAATTCATGTTAGTGCTTTAAACATTTTGGTTATATAAAACTGCCTAATTATAACCCTTGGGAACCATTTGTAAAGGTGGTTTGTTGTTGTTGTTGTTTTGTTTTGGGTTTTTTGGGAAATAAGGAAAAGGTATCTTCAGGAAAAATGAAGAAATTCATGTGTTTTGAAATGGATTACTTACAGAGTGCTTTGGTAGAGAACTTTCAGTACGAACAAACCGCTTCAATGCAGGTGTTCAAGCACGGATAACATCAACAGCATGCTGGGTCAAGAGCTAGTTTCCAAACTAAGACAGAAGTACTAACCAGCTGAAAACTTTAGGCCTGGATGTGTGCTTGATTTTCACACAGTCCTTATGAATCATGTACTAGGCTGCATGCAGCATTCCCCACTCGTCTTCCTTTAATGAAAAGGCAATACACCTGTCACTGAACTGATGCTATGAACAACTCCTTGCTGTGTATCTCACTGGAAAGACACTGAATTAAAGACTTTAAGGCTACCTCTTCACACTCACGTTGTTTTCCCACAAACTGTAGTGTGACCACAGACAAATATAAGTTTGTGTGAATGTGATACTGCTCAAATGAGACTAGATAAAATCCAACATGCTATGTCATGTTTCTGTTTTCTCTAACGCAATTCAATCTTCTTTCCTTACAGTCAGTGGGAGAAATGCACCTCTTAAAGACTTTTTTTGAGGTATGTAATCTAATCAGTGCTCCTTAATTATCCTTGACGTATGTGTCAGTAAAATTCTATAGGATGCTACTGTCATTGCAGCCAGCAGAAGCATGTAGGAAGAAAATATGCAAGCATCACTCTTAAAATATGAATCTATTCCTTATCAGGATCACTAATTACTATGTCAAAGATGTAAGTAACTGCCTATTGAGCAGAGGCACAAAACTTGCCATAATTCAGCAATAACATAGATAGTTGAAATAATACATACTTTAAACTCTTCAAATATACTTGAATAAATTAAAACAAAGCAGAAGCTATCTCTTTATAATAATTCATGTTAAGGCTCACCAACTAACCAAACTGACATATACCAGAAAAAAGAGGCCACAAGGTTTCTAGACAACAGGTTGTCAGAGTGAATAGGCAGCTTACAGAGGAATATGATGCTACTGAAAGCTCATCCTTGAAATGCATGTGTTAGTCTTGCATTTGACAAATTTCCAGGAGCATTTTTTGGGTGCATTCTTCATGTAAGAATTTTTTTTTATATTTTAAAGAAAAACAACCTATGAATTCATAAAAGCTAATTTTGACAGGTTCTTGGGGTTTTGCTTTCTTTTTTTTTTTCAGCTAAGAAAGAGCACAACTTCAGCATATGAACTACAGGAACAATACAAGTCAGTTGGAAAATCAACTGATGGTTATATCTACTTTCACAAGCAGTGAGTTTAATATGCATAGATTTCTGCAGCAAGATGTTTGGTGCTGTTCACCTCATGTCCACACTGTACTTGTTTTGAGGACAGAAACCCTGGACCAGCTCCAGTCTGGTCCTGTGAGCATTTGGATTGCATTAGGTATGCTGCTGGAACTTACCTTCTGGTTTATTTTCTATTTAAAAGAAGCCTAGTTCATTTCACAAGTCTGCATCATGGAATGAGTCTAAGTGCCAAGCAGAGATAAAAACAAAACAAATTTCCAAAATGCATTAAAATACTCACGTGGATACATACTCTACCAAAGGCCAGAACAAATTCAGTCCCAGGCATTTATATCCAGAACATTCTGATTAAGTCTTCTTCCATATATTCCTTTCCTGTAACATATTTTAGGCTGTCAATGCAATTTATTTAGGGTTTTTTTCAGTCTGGTTTCCTACATGTATGAGCCAGTATGTGGAATCCAGAGCAAGTAATCTCATATCAACTGCATGAATCTATGGCTATTGTGAAGTCTTGTGACAGAAGTAATAAAAAAATAGCATTTTGATTTTTCCCCGATTTGTGTAAACTGTTTTTAGTAGTCCTGACTTATCCTATCAGAAATTTATTAAATAATTAAGAAACCAAGGTAAAATGTGTTACAGAACATTCATTTACAGATGGAATCTCAGAAAAAATCTTTCACATTAGAAAGAAAAAAATATTCAAGAGTAAGACAAGAATATTAGAAACCACTACTACACATGTAATTATGGAATAAAGCATTTAACTTTGTTTCCTTCTTCACCTGTAAGTGTGAAGAAAAGGAAAAACGTGTACCTGCTCAGGGCAGAAGGGTTAGAACTGGATGTTAACATCCCTTCCAAATCATTTTATGACATTGTGAATACAAAAACAATAGCAGAACTTTGAGATAATTTTTTAACATTTCAATTTCATATACGTAATAAAATAAACACTTAACATCTACTGTTTATTTAAAAATCCAACACTGCTTTTGTTCCAAAAGATTCTTCAATTGTAGTCTCCAGAACTTCTGAAAACATTTTTGAACTTTGTTTATCCTTTCAATTTAGGAAAACTAAGGTACGTAAAAATATTACATATTTTCTGCATGCTTTTAATTTTCTGTGACCTACATAGAAGGAAACTTAGCATTTCATTAAAAACAGAAAGTCTTTCCAGCTGTGTCCTTCTCATTCCAGCCAATATCCACCATCAACTGCTCCACTACCACAAAGCAGGTAGCAGGGCAGACACATTAAAAACCCTGTAACCAATTTTCTGTTTATTGCAATGAAATTGTGGTTTGCCTGCTAAACCATGACATCCTTGAATTATCAACTGTTTCCAGCACAAATCCAAACGCAGCCTCATACTAGCTACTATTAAGAACATGAAATAAAAGACATGAACTTTCCTGTGTGAACCCATTGAGCACTAGTACTCTCTCTCCTGACAGACGATTCAGGAAGCAGTCTCAGGACTTTAACACCTTTGCTACCAAACCCCTCATGCTTAGTGACATGTATGTGACAGGAATCGCTCACAGCCTTCACATGAACGCTGCTGTAACTGCAGTGCCACCGCCTTGGTTGAACTTCTCCCCGTTTTCTGAAGCTTATTCCCAAGCAAGTACAACATCTAAGTAGTCCAGCTCATTCACACCTCTGAGCTGGCAGTGCCCAGGGCACTTGGATCCCTGCAGATTGCCATGGACAGACTACAGAGCACAACCTCAAAGTGAGACACTTTTGAGCCTGCTTTTCTTAATTGATGGTGCTTTTAAGAGGAGCTAAAGAAAGGCTACACGAGTTCTCGCATCATAGATCATTCAGCCAAGTTGTTTCAAAGTGGTCTCTTCATGTCCTTTCTGTAACTACACCTAAATACACACAGGTAAGTTCCAGTAGCTGTTAGCAGCTTTGGGTTTGAGGATATTTAAATTTGGGTTGGATTAAACTTAGTTCTGTTTTTCCAGGTTTTCAGAAGTGGCAACGTAGCTGAAGTTGGGAAGCACATAAAATACATCAAGATAACACCGTCATTAATGTTTTTCTGCCAGTGGAACTGACTTTATTATATATTGCAAAGTAAATATATCTCTGTGGGACAGATCTTTACAGTTTTCAAACCACAAACTTTATCTAGCCTTAAGTCTTAATTCCTATTTGCACACTAGTCACAGAAACTCACTGAATTCCAGGCTTCATATTAAATTGGTGAGACTACTGCTAAGGAAAACACTTCATTAAAGGGTGAGCAAATTTAATGAAGGCATCACCAAGAAACATTAAACCATACTACACCATTCATTTTTCCAAGGCAATGGCATGTCTGGTATGGAAATACAGAATGCTCAAATGATTAACAGTATAGAAATTCAAGCTGCTAAAGCAATTGCCATTTTTATCATAGTCAATTCCTTATATTCCTGTCAACTTCTAAGAACCCAAGACGACGCCTGTTTTTATATTTACAGATGTATTTTCAAAACAGAAATAGAAAAAGATGTTAAGGGAGAGGAGCTTGAGAGCAAACTAACTTCTCACATTCCCCTTACCATCTTCCTACAATTACTTTCTCTCAAAAGTCTGACCTTTTTTTTTTTCTAGAATGACTTCTAGAGAAATTTCTCAGAAAAAAAATAAGAGTACCAATGAGTAACTGTTGGTTTGGGTTTTTTAAAAATATCATTTGACCATTATTGACAGCTGTCCTAATTTTCTTTCCCATGAAGCTTCTTTGTTTATACCCCTCCCTTTCCCTCCACAGCTTACAGGAAATTCTTCTTTTCCTCCACGTCACCTGATAATCTCTGTTCTGCTTTCACTCAGTCTTCTCCCTTTCATCTTCTTATTCCTGTCCTCTCCAACCTACTTTACAAACAAACTCCTATTTAATCTCATTAGAACATCCAAAATTTCTTCTCCTCCCCAACTTATCTTGTTTGTGGTGAACTTTCAAATTGTATGGTTGAATATTAACAGACAGCTGCCTTCTGGTGATGAAACTGAATTGCTGCAATGACTCCTAATTAATCTAGATATCCACAGGTTTAAGTAGCTCACTTAATCTCATGAACCTTTTGGTAGCCCAGGCAGTGCACTCCGATGTCAAACTGCAACATCATTGCAGGCAGGCAATCAAAATCAGGGAGCCCTGACCCAGACAAATCCTGAAAAACTAGGACAGCTCTAATTTAAGTGAGCTAAATCTACATGCAACTGTCTAAAACACATTTCATTCATATTTTGGGCCTAGGAGAATTTGAAACTGTGTTGAAGTGTACTGCTCCATTTCATGTCACTCCCTAAAACAAGATCATTTGGGCAGCAACTGGCTTTTAAAACCAAGACTCAGAATAGCCCATGGTCGAACACACATGTTCAGCTTCAGAGTACCACTGTCAATAAGGAGGGGAAGGGAGAGAAGGAATAAGTCAACAAATACATGACAGCTCCCACTTATAATTTAAACCAGAAATTAATGAAAGTAAGGATTGGATCTCTCTACAACATTGCTGAGTTGTTCTTCAAGCTATATTGGATTTGGGAACTAAAAGACAAATAGAAGCTCAATTTTTGTTAGTTAGTTCTCCAGTGAAGCCCCTTTGTTTAGGATTTTGAACATTAGGCAACCATTTAGTTACTGCGAACTGGTACAATCACTGAATAAATTGAAAAAAAAATCTGCATTACCACAAGTTGGTCATCACATTTGTCTTATAAATTTGTCTTACCCATGTCTTATGTCTTTGGGTTTATGAGATCAGTTTGTTTCTTCAGGGAGCACTCACTAGGATCAACTGCAAAACAGCTAATCTTCCATCTATAAGATTGTTTTTAAGGAATGCAAAAATACATCTACCGGTGAGTTCACAGGAGGGGATGAAAAGTTGCCAAAGGATGTACTATAATACAAAAAAACAGTAAACCTTGGACATTTATTACATTACTGTTTAACTGCTTTGAATATAAAACTCTCTTTCACAGTAGAAATGTGTTTGAGAAATCACAAAAATAAAGAGCCTTTAAAAATTTTTATGAAACACTGTATTTCATTCTACAAAGAAGATTGTATAAACAACTAGACGGGGAAAGTATTATTAAAAAACCAAAGCAGAATAAATATTTTAAATCAGATAAACTAATCAGTTTTACACATTCAAAGATTTTAGGCTTTAAGAAAAAAATATTTACTCTTCAGAAAACACCAGTTTTTATTTTAGATTTATAAATCAGACATGGAAAGAGCTATTTAATAGTAGTATACTGTCACAGAAAAAAAAGAAAAAAAGAAAAAACCCTGTGCAGTGCTCACAAGGATTATAATTTTGGATCCTTAGTGTGCATGCTCTGTAATCATACTTCAAAATAAAATATCAACAATCAAATCTGCAGAGAAGGTGATGAATAGTTACTTTGCTGACTCATTCCAGATATATACACAAGTTCCAACGGAAGGAGTGCCCAGGACTAAAGACAGGTGTGATGGAGGTGAGGAGAAGGGACCAAAACCCCTGTTAAAAGTACCTTTTTGATCAACCTGCGGCTGAATCACTGACTGTTGTCAGTCAAAGGCTGCAATTACCGATCCGGATGGGTTGGGACTTAGTTCCAAAGCCTTCCAGCAGATGTCCTCGCAAGGCAGGCGTGTCTGGGAGGTTCAAGATGTCACCATTTAAAACAGATGGGGAGGAAAAGAGACTTAAAATAGGCGCGATACAAATGTATAAACGAATTCAAAGTATTCAGTGTATTCTCAAAAGCCAAATTTAAAAACACAGGCAGCACGTTTAGAAAAAAGGAGTGACATCTTAAAAACTAAAAGAAAGTCACCTGAACAAGGACATGTTTGAAGCAGCTGTTCCCACCAACGTTTCGTAATTCTTACACTTCACATGTAAACAAAACAGAAGGTTCAAAAAATGATGGCGAAAAGCATGAGTACAAGGCAAACAGCATAAAGACTCTAATCCTGTCCCCCTCCCTCCCCTTTCATGTTAAAACTGACACTAATTTTATTGTGCACAGAGCTTTCTTCACTACTCCCTAGTGACAGTGACATACAAATGTTGTCATGAATTTGGTATTCTTGGAAACATAAAATCGATCTGCTATTTCAGGGAAACTTAAAAAGAACAATTTCCTTAAAATAATCATCCTCATCATGACTTGTACAAATGGAAAGTTTTGATACCACATTAAAAATATTTGACTTGCCCTTCTAAGTAGTGAGTAATGCATGCACAGTTAACTACCCACAGACACCTATGAGAGAAGAGAATGATTCATCAAGTGCTTGTCTACAGACTCAAAGCTGGGATTCTTTACCCGGGTCTATCAAACCAGTATTCCAGTCCTCACTCCATTGCCTGCTTTAATGCACATGTTCATGGCTTCATACGCAAGAAACTGTGTTGGGGAAAGGTGAAATCAAGAAGATGAGCATCACTGACTTCTTCAAGAGCAGATAGAAGTGCTGAAACTCACGCCTTACTGGAAGACCAGCCAACTGGGACATGTCAGTCACTACACTCTGGCTGGTGGAAAGAACTCTAGACTGTCCCAGCTTCTGGAAAATGCTGGGAGAGTAGTTACAATAGCTGGTATGGACTTGTCAGCTTGTATGGACAGCTTTTTCAGTGGCAAGGGAGACTGGCACAGATTTGTCTGCCAGAGGTTCTTTGGTGGACCCATTATGGCACTTACAGACAGAAAGCATTGCTATGTTCTACACACTGAATTAGGTTCAAGCTAACGTCATCAGTTTTAGAAACAGACTGCCCATGAAATCTTACAGGAGTAGGAATTTTGTCAGTATCTTGTCTGAATCTTCAATAGCATGGGTGAATGATTTTCTGCAGGCTGACTGTTCTCAATTTCAACAACAAAAGTTAAAAGGAAAAAGATTTTTAGCTTGGAGTCAGTGAATGACCATGGTCAACAATACAGAACTGTTATATTTCTTAACTGGTGAATGCTTTCATGCCACAGAAACATCAGATAAAGCCCATTCCGCACGTAATTTGTCCTAGGAAAAGAAGAATCCAGGTTCCACACCGTGCAAAGCAGGTAAATACAGTATTAAAGCTATCACAGTTTTTCAGCTTAACTAAGGTTCTCTTCAGCTGTCACAAAAAATACTTAAAAAATTCTCTTTAACCTTTTAGTTGCGCTTTACTAAAACAAGCAAACAAAAAGCACAGAAGAATTCCATGAAATCAAGATTTCCATTTAAAACATCAAAGGACAAATACAAGTGACGAACAATGGCTGGGAAAGAGCTACAGACTATTAATCATTTAAGATTACTTCATTAAGCTCTGTCTTTGTCTTGAATCTTAAGCCCTTCACCCTTCAGTCACACTGAATTACAGTGCAAGCAGAGGTTAATTCTACTGGTGCCAAATAAAGCCCTCCTATAGGAACAAATACGCATCTCAAACAAAACCATAAAAAATGGTGAAGCAATCCTAATTGTAACCAGCTATTCCTGCATACTTCTAGTTTTATCATGTACATATATTCCAGCCAAATCTTTACAAATTATGTCAACAAGTCATGATTTCCCCCTCTTTCCCCATGAGAACTGTGCAAGGATAACTGTACACGTCCACAAAATAGAGGATGTCATTTTATTGGAGGTCCACAGGTAATTGTATCACAATAGGGAGTGGAAGAATCTTGTGGTATGGCACAACACAATACCTCACTTGAACACTTAAACAGAAGGTTAAATGATATGCATCATGATCAAATCAGTAATTCATCATCTTCTAGGCACCACTGATTAATTTAAAATAAAATTTAATAATTCAAAAAATATAGTCCATTAATTTGTTTGTTGTACTGTCTTTAAACGAAACAGCACTTTGAAAGTCACAAATAAAAAAGCAGCACTTTCTCTTAATACCAACACCACTGTAACACATACTGTAGCGTGGCATGCAAATCCACATCTGCAGTCTTTTGTTTTGTATCAACAAATGGAATGGTAATTTTCTATCTCAAATATTGGTAGCATAACATGTAAGTGCAGATCATTCTGGCCACAGGTGTGGTAAGCCGTAACAAGTGTGTATTACAAGAGCATAGAACACAGAGCATGACACTTACATCCAAGAATCTCTCTCTTTTGTACTGTACATGGTGTTTGGTACAGGCTGACTTCCAACTCGCTGTACCCAAGCTTCAGTAAACGAGATTATTGACCTTTTCTGGTTTTATTTAAAAGTAAAATGCAGTCAGCATCAAAGCACAACCGTTAACAATCTGGTCAAAAAAATGCCATAGCTCCACTGAAAAAAAACAACTTGTCCTTTTAGTAGACTCCATTAAGTGATAAGGTTTCCATTACAGGCATGTTACGAAGCCTTACAGTGGTACTGCAGTGTCATTCCTGTTAAGCACAGATTTGTATAGACACCAGGAAATGGTGTGATGCTCAGAAAAGCTGTTCAAACTGAGCTAAGCTTTACAAGACCACGCACTGAATCTTCATGCAACGAGTCCTGGCTGGCTAGACTCAGGACGTGCATTGTATGGCTGTGTGCAATAGGACTTCCACTTGGCAGCATCCCAGGGGGTGATGGAGCTTCTTCAGGAGTGAGAAACTGATGGCCTTCATGCTCCTCTTTTAATGGTATGATGTCTGTCAAACCTGAATCTGATGTGAGATTTGGCATAGAAGATGGTGGTGTCGGTTGCCCTAGAGTCAGAGTTGCACAAGGCCCACTGATAGAAGTCTTTCCTGGTAAAGGGAGCTCTTCACTAGTTATGCTTGGCTCACTCTGTAGGAGTGGGGTGGCAGCAGCCTGCAAAACGAATTTAGTGCTCTGAATGCACTGATCTTGGTCACACTGTAGAACGGAAGGGTGTCAAAATCATATAAGGCAAACAAAACAGAGAAAAAAAAGGGAGAATATGGATAAAATGGTATGGAAAAGAATGGGATGTGAAGAGAAAAAAAAGAAAGCCATTAGTATCATTCCATGGTTAGCCACCCAAACATCCCATTGCATGCTGCCCAGGAAAAAAAAAAAGGCATGCATAACTGAGCCAATGCTTTGAATTATTATCAAAGTAAATTATGATACACATTTGGACTGTTCATTTAAGGGTTCTTGGAAAAATACTAGGCAATTTTCTTCTTTAACTGGTCTTCACATGTAGGAGTTAACCTAACACAGAGGTTTTCCAGAACAAGAATTCTTTTGACACAGATATCTTACACATTCAGTAATAAAGCTCTATGAGTAAAATTTTTCCCCTCACAATTTAATACATTATATATAAATTCTAGAGAATGGCCGACACTATATTCCATACTCCAGAGGATGTGTAGAAACCAGGCAGCATTGCAGATGGATCAAGATCAACCTTAATTATTTTTCAGCTGTTTCTTGATTAATCCTGACAATGTGACAAATCAAGGTACAAACCACAAGTTTTCTGGCAAGCACTGTCTCAATAACAAGCCAAATTCAGCATTATATAAATCAATGAATCTCAGTGATTGTTACAGACATGGGTTTTGTTGGCTCTACACCCTTCTTAAGAACTGTTTATACAAAATTACCCCTCATTCCTTCAGATGACAAGCCAGGTATGTATTTCAATAATGTCCAGCTAGCTAAGTGGGTAGTATACCTACTGCCAAATTAAGTTTGTTTGACGTGAATTGGCATGATTTTTGAGAGCTTCTAAGGAAAAAAAATATTTAATTCATATCCTGATCAGTAGTAACACTGCAGTTTTTCAAAATCTTGCTAGATTCATGTGCCATAGTACTGTTCTGATGGGTAAGAAAAATACAACTACAAATGCCATGAAGGACATTTGGAGGCAAGCAAGGAGAATAAAAGACCTATCCAGAGGTAAGACATCCTAGTCACTATTGTTTTTTCAAGTATTGTTAAAGCAATACGTTCTGCTCTATGACCGACTTCTTAGATTTTTATCAAATTACTACATAGCACACATCCATCATCTGTTCAGATACTCCTGATCATAACCATTGTTACTAACATTACAGCAATTCCTTAAAATGCCCATTTGAGTTTAATAAGCCACTATAACACACTCTCTGAAAACTTATGAAAGACTTTTGCCTCCCTTATTGTATGATGAAAACCATGATTAGCAATGCTTCCTCTGTTATTTTCAGGTTCTCTGATTTCACCACTGAATAGCTTAATGACAGAGGCACACACCTAACATTCAGCAAGTGTGCAAGCAGACTATTTGGTCATAATAGATAGGTAGTATTTAAAAAACATCTAAATGGTTTAGGACTCTCAGACCAATTACTTTTGACAGGCAGAAGCTCAATCCTTACTCAGGTACATATTTCCAAGACTTCTGCTTTCAGAAAGATAAACAGACTGACCTCCTGTTACATAAACTGAGTTCATACAAACTGCAAGCAATCTTCCCCCCACAAAATGATGAACAGCAGCAGCCAAACAACCGAAGGGTTCCCTATCATTTCAGTGGGATTACTCACAGGCTTAAAGCCATAACCTTGCTCAAGTACCTTACTAAGAAGAAAACTGTCAGCATCTTTTAAAGTCAAGGTTCCAATTAGTAATTCAGTGTGAATAACTCATTCTTGATTAATATCCTGTTATTCACGCCTGCTTATTTAAATTAAAACTTCAACCAACCTTACTATGCAGACCTTAAAAATATGTTAACTGAATTTTCGAACTTCAGAAAGACCAAAAACTCTATTTTCTCTGAAAAGTAGAAGCCAAAGAACAAGTTAAATAACAAAGGAATGGTTAAAACCACTGGGGCACGCTGAAAACAAATAATGTTAGCAGCTGACTTGTTGCTGTAGTGAACCTTCAGCTCTGATCTTCAAAAGGAAATCATTAACGTGTTCCAGGCAATACAAGTACACAGCTTTGTATAGATAATTTACTTGAACTCATTGTATAGTCTGAATTAATTTTCTTCTTATAGAACTCTACTGCATTTCAGTTAAATCAATATCAAAAAGATAAAGAAGCCTCATAAAGCTCCATTAAATAGTGTTATAAATTTCATGTGCTGTATATCTCTTCATCTTCCATGCACTTGTCACTTCCCTAATAGCTCTCCTTTCATTTAGGTAAGTTTCAGGTTTTCTTTTTCTTGTCTGTTCAACAGGGATCAGCATGAAATCCTTAGGAAAATACAGGCTGTAAAGAGCTTTCAAAAGTGAACTACTGTAGGGTCTAAGCCAGAAAAAGTATGTGGGCTCTATGAGGCTCTCAAAAATGTCTGATAAAAACACCACATAATATACAGGTAGACTATTCTTGATCCAAACAGCCAACACAAAACTAAAACAAGGAAATCAGATTTGTTATAGGCTTGGCATGGTGTTTTTTCCTCGATTTCGTTATTTCACTCTTGACTGAATGAAATTTAGGGCAGGAAGTCTTAACTGCTACTAATCACATGAATTATCCAACACCAAAATTTCAAATGAAACAAAAAAGCCTATGATTGTAAGAAAAAGGAAACTAAGCTCTGAAATCTAAATAACTAAAAATCTACTGCAAAAATTATTCCACCAGCATCTTCTTATTTCAGATATGCTGACTTTTCACTTAAAATTTCCACTGTTTCAAAGAAACAGCAGCTTCTGAACATAGGACAAGTTTAATAAGTTCTACAAGTACGGAAGTTCAAATAAATATATGCACAGAAATTTTTAGATATCTATTTATTTCCACATAAAAAGGCACAAATTAAAGCAAATTGGATAAAACCTAGAATTCTGTGTTTATTTCACAAATAATAAATACAAACAACCAAGGAATTTTTTTTTCTGAAGAAAATCTGTTTTTTCTAAGCTATAAAGAAAATACACGCTAACATCGTACATGACAATATATTTTTCACATTTCTAAATGTGATTAACTCAATCAGAATTATTTACTTTAAATATTAAATAAACTTAGTTTAAGATTTCCTAAATGCTAGTAACATTGAAGAATTTTTACAGTTCTCAGAAGATGGAGAAAAGCAGGTTGAATAGTCTCACAATCTCTGAATAAAGTACAAACAACACAGAGTTCAGAGGAGGCTTACAGTGGTATGAAGTTACAGGAAGGATGCTGAAATACCATATTCTGGGTACAACAAATGGGGAAAGAGTGGGGGGATAGAGCTGTGTACCTGTTCCCAGCAGGTGTAGGATTCACAACCAAAATCAATGTATTGTGGATATCGTGCAACAACTGAACCACAAACCCCACCAAGTCAATGGCTCCACCATGAAGCAGTACAGTGCATGAGGAGTAGATCTATGAAGGGAAACACTTCTGAAGCCAAACGGGAAACTACACTTGGTCCAGACACTTTATTTCAGATTGGAAACTGCTTGTTCTTATGAACTGAAAGTCTGAGAAGGCTCAGAGCAACTTGGGTGCATTCCAGGGGCATTATCTTCTAAAATAAATCTAGTTCATGTGCTCCCTACACCGCTCTGAGATGTGAATAAAATGCAGTAAACATGCACTATTAAAAGAACTGCTCCTAAAACATATCTCAACCCAAAGAAAAATGCTGAAATTGATTTACTTGCATGTGCCTGTAAACCCATTTCAACTGTGAAATGATGATTTTCATTAATGAAAATCCTCTGTCAGCCTTGACTGTGGTAACGTTGATTTGGTTAGAGCCCTGAGTCCTGTTTTGGGCATCTGGGAAGTACATCAGTAAATATACAAGGAAACACACTGGCAAAACTCCCAGCAAAGTTGGGGTGTGGTCCTTGGCAATTCTGTTACTATCAGGATAGAAATACTCACTCCCAATAATTAAAATAGGAAAAGCAACAGAAAAGGGATGGTCAGAGTTAATGTTCCCTGAGCCAGCTGGATCTATTTCCAGATCAGTAACAGAAATACTTAAGTGAACATGTGGGAGAGGACTTTCCTGCACTTATCACTGGTAATAAAAGTTATGCATGCACTACAGTTCCAATAATTTTCAGTAGTACATATACATAAGAAAACACTTTAAAGAATTTACATCCAGGAAAGGAAATAGAGAATTAGAAACAAGAGCATTTGGAACACATGGCACTACCTCTACACTGAAGAGATGCCTAGGAATGCAGGAATATAAGGAAATTTCTTAAAAACAAGGAAATAAACCTGTCCTGACACAGAGTCAAACAGAAGCAAAGTCTATCACTTTATAATGCCTTTGAGAATTCCTAGAGACATCATAGTAAATATAAACCAAACTAATTCCTCTAAAAAACTTTATGGAGTTTTTTAGAGACATATTCTGTGTTTCCTCCTAATGGAGTACTAAAGAATAAAATACCCTATATCAAACCCCAAGAACAGACTCCAGCTTTTAAGATAAAATTAAGTACTACAGTGGTCCAGACCCAAGTAGTGGTAACTGACGGGTTTATGGGTAAATGAGAACTTTTTTTCACAAGATAAAGAAAATAAACTTTAAAATGAAAGATAACAAATAAATTACAGAGAAAATTATTATTTCATAATGGGTGAGATACTGTGCTTCATACAAAAAAATTCTTAAGAATAAGGAAAATATTTGGGTAATCAAACTAATGATGAGCTTATAAAAATAATCAGCAATAAAACACAATAGGGAAATACTTTGGAAATTACCAGATCTACAGGTTATGATCTCCGAGTGACCATACTTTTCATGTGGATAAGGATATTAAGAAGTTGGTTAATGAATTTACCAGATTAATTTCAAATTATTTTGGAAAAGAAATTAAAAACAGTGGGAATGCACCAGGAAAATAACTGTATGTGCTTCCAGCTTTCATGGAAGTAAATATAGATTCAGCTTTTAGAAAAACAAGGTAGATACTACAGAGAGAACATTAGAACTATAAAGATCTAGAAAAAACCCAAAATCACAGTATGGGTCTATCAAGCACTGATTATAGCTACGACTTGACTTTCTGAGATTGGGACAAACTGGGTCACTACCACAAGTAGGGTAGATCCTGTACAAAATATTCAAAGTCTCAGAGGCAAAATTACCACAAAAGCTGTCAAATACAGAAAGAGTGCCCCACAAATGGTATCCTGAATTAGAGATAATGTATTGCTCTGAAAATCAGCATCTGCCAACTTTACACGTTGCCTGGTATTTATTTTGAACTTTACTGCAAAAATGAGGCTGTGCTAAAAGATTCATTAAAATAAATGAAAACAGAGTACTATACTAAGCAACCCACAGAGATTTAATGAGGGACAAGAGACTTGTTGGGTGAAGCACAAGAATTCTATTTAGAGAGCCACAAGTCACTGACTCCTGTAAGGAGCTGCTGAGGGAGCTGGGGTTGTTTAGCCTGAAGATGAGGCTCAGAGGAAACCTCATTGCTCTCTACAGCTCCCTGCAAGGGGGTTTTAGCCAGGTGAGGGTTGGTCTCTTCTCCCAGGCAACTAGTGACAGGACAAGAGGACACTTAGGCTGCACCAGGGGAGGTTCAAGTTGGACATTGGGAAGAAGTTCTTCACAGAAGGGGTGATTAGGCATTGGAGTTGGCTGCCCAGGGAGGGGGTGTAGTCGCCATCCCTGGAGGTGTTTAAGGAAAGATTGGATGTGGCACTTAGTGCCATGGTCTAGTTGACAAGGTGGTGTTTGGTCATAGGCTGGACTTGATGTCAAAGGTCTTTTTCAACCTAACTGATTCTGTAAAAGATTTGAGGGAAGAAAGGGAAATGAAAGAGGGAAAGGATAAGAGAAGACAAGTGTCACAGAATACGCTCATTTAAATCTTTATTTTATATCAATGGTGAGGAGAGATATTTTAGCACACTGTGGATTAAGCAGGGTAACATCTAGACATGAAGACCTGATGTAATACATTCTGCAATAAAATCAAGAGAGATACACCACAAAGGTGCACTGAAACACACTTCAGACTTCTAGTAATTTATTTCTTGTAATCAAAAGCATTAAGCTTGCTAAAATAGTATAAGCATCTCTGATGATGTATAAATGGCCAAACATCTGGCATTTGAAAAGTATTGTGGTCTACAGCTATGATCTACACACGCTCCTTTAAGTCAAGGGATTTCACTTTGTCTGTATTTATCTGAAATCATAATAATACCAGCCCCAGTACCAGATATATCCCTTTCAACAGGGAAGGGAAAATAGTGTAGAGAGACGGGTAAACTACGCTGGTCTTTAACAGTTTACAACAAAACTCAAGGGAGAAATTTTAATGCTGGTAGCCAGCAGTCCTGAGAAACCAACTGGTCTTGGATACAGACCAAGAGAAAAGATGCCCCGAGAAAAATGGCATTACAGTCTTCAAAAATATTCCTTCAAACCAAACAAGACATATTACATTTTTCAAGCTTTTTCTACGAGGTCATTTTCAGGAATTAAATCTGCACATTTCCTAGTGACTCTGGTAACTGTTAAAGAACCCAGGCTTTTCCCAGCTCATGCGGTGCAGTGTTCTAGGATAAAAGAAGGAATTTTTGAAGAATATGTGTAATTAAACACATATTCTAAAATTGTAACAGCTGTTTGACTAAAAGTAATACTGTAACAGATTTCTCCATTTCTAGAGACAAGCTCAGTCAATTTTCTACCAAACTGGTAAAGACTTTCTCATCAATATCTAGGAAAAAAACGACAGTGTCTAAATTCTTGCAATTATAAGACAATTTAACGCCACGGACACATTGTGGGTATATGATCCTCACAAATACGAAGGCTTGACAGCGTCAGAAAGTTTGGGTAACCCCTGAAAGACCTCAGCCCATTTCTAATGTTTGCTTTCCCTTTTTTTTTTTAACTTACTTTTCTCCCTTCAGAGTTATAATATTTTGAGTAAAACTTACATAGAGCATTACCTTGTTCTGCTCAACTGCACCTCAGAAGATTCAGACTTAAGACCATGTCTCTAATACATTTTCTTATTAAGGAGACTAAAAAACCTATTTAATCTTCAAAACATTAAGTAAAATCAACTTAGGAACTACAGCAGAATTTTTATACAAGTTTATCAGTGACACTAAAACTAATCTGTCTGGGAAGAGTGCATCTTTTCTTCTTTTGTTCAAAAGAAAGGCTGAACTATGTCAGAAGGCTTCGTGGCTTCCTCTTTTTTGGCAGAGGAAGGGTATCCATAACTCACGATTTCTTTGACAAAGTATTAGAACTCACACACTGTGAAGATACATGGACAACAATTCAGAAATAGGCACATATGCAAGATGGTTGCCTTCAGAAAAAGATCTCTTTCCAGTTATTCTCTTCTTGGCACTGGAAATTCTATCTTCCATTACAATAGCCAATACTACCAGCAAAAAACCGAAGTAAATACTATTGGCACAGTTTCAAAGACGCTTAAAAACCTTGTGTTATAACAATCCAGTTGCCATTTTTTTGTTCAGGTTCAGTGTCCTCCTGCTCTTTCTTTGAAATATTTCTCCCCTAGAAACTCCTCTTTGTTCATCCTTGTTTTTTAAAATACATCAGTCTATGCAAAACCGCAGTGTACAAGCAAAGAAGGAAATAGAGTATGAAGAACATGCCACACAAAACAACAATTAGCTGGAAAATGACAAATCAGAGTAAGTCCATGATACTTGAATATTCCAGTTCAAAACACAGTAGGTGTCAACAGCAAAAGTCAAAATGCCAGTATATTCAATAAATCAACAGTGTGGAAAAGACTCTTTTTTTTTTAGAATCCATGAGCAATAACTACTACACTCCGTGAAACGTACATTAAAAAGAGCCTTGGATTTTGGGTTTTTTTCTTTACTGTTATTAAACAACTCATGCCACCCAGTGTGTCAGCTGTATCCAGTTAGTTATTACTTGATTAGTTCACATGAAAGTGGAGAAGAAAAACATTCACAGGAATCTTGATGAACAACACTATGGGATGATTCCTACCATGTTGCTCTGAGATTGTGTGGCCCCGTACATGGTAATGCCATTTGATGGTCCTGCTAATTGCGGTGTGTCTGGCTGTATAAATCCTCTTCTGTCAATTAAGCTACAGAATAATAAAAAAAAAGGGAAAAGAATTAGAGACATTGCTGATCAATAACTATCTGCTCTCAATAAAAAGAAAGAAAAAGTTTCTATCATACAACATATAATATCTCACCAATACCTTTTAATGTCCCTTTTTAGTCAAATGAAATACTCCATTTTCTACTCATCAGTAAGGTACTTGTTCTTTGTGATACTGCCTGTCATATAATCACAGGTACTGCCACTTTTTTTGATTTTTATCACAGACAATAGACTTAGAAGCTTACCAGCAGATACCATAAAACCAAGAATTTTAAACCACAGGTGAAAAAACAAGTGACAAAACTCACTTAGGGTACTTTGATTCAGTTATCTCTTTTAAAAGTTTTTTTTTTACCAGCTTCCACATCTAAATTGAAACTACTTAATCACAAAATTTAGCAAGAATGAAGAAAAGTTCATCTTTCTTTCTGACAGAAAACTTAACTTGTCAGGTGTTTCACGACAGCAACTTAATACTGCTTATAGTGTCCCACTATGCTTACCAAAGTGATGTACTCATAAAATTTGTGATTTCTAAGAAAATGCTCTGTGGAGAAATTACTAAATGTAAGTAAAAAATCTGTGTAAGATTATAAACAAATTACATATAATGAAATAATGCAACCTAGTTAAAGATTAAAGATGTTATATAATTAAAAAAAGTTATATAATTTGTTGCATCAGAATACTGGCTAGACCTATGGCAAGAGTCAAGGATCAAATTAAGATTTGAAAGTAACTGTTGAGGACACATAAAATACATTCTGAATTTGCTAGCATAGGTTTAAAAATGATAAATGATCTTTAACAGAACAGAGAAAAGTTTTGATTATTTAGAGATCCTCTCTTCACTTGCATTCCATGCTCAAAGGCACTTGAACATTTCCAATTTTCAGCAGGTAAGCCACTATTCCAGGTTTTAAGGAAAAAACTTAATATTTAGTGAGTTGGAACACAGCTGAGATTAAAAGTAAAAGAAGCAAGCTTATAATTTACATGTTACAGTCAGTAATTTTTTTCCTGTGGTCACAAAATACCTCCCTGCAGAACCTCTACATACACATGTCCATGTCTAAATAAGTAATGTTGCTACATGGAATTTAGGAAAAAATGCACAAACTCTGCTAAAACACAGGAGCCAGTGCCAGTCTGGTCCAATTGTGTGTTGCTACTTTTATCAGCCTTATATACTATTTCATATACTGAGAAACATGATGTAATTTTAATAAAGATTTCCATTTGGAGTCAAAAGAATTTGAAGCGTGACAGTGAGCTTTTATGTCCCATACTTTTATCAGAAGCAAAATGGCAGAATTAAAAGGTTGGCTTCAGGCAACATCCATACAGGCAGGAAGCAGAGACAGAGGTATTCACTCCCACCAGGGGTAACCCTGTATGTGGAAATCTCTATTCTGCTGTTTCCTCTTCAGGAAAAGATGTCAGTCCCCCCACGGAACTCTGCTCGTAGAACCACCTCTGACATTCCTGACAGCAAAGCCAGAAATCTCACTCCAATTAAATACCTGAGCCACTGGACCATAAAGTAATTTACTTTCTTCTTTAATTTCTGTCTTCAGATTCATAGCTTCACAATTCCAGGAAAAGAAAAACATACCAACCAAGGAGAAGGCCACAAAAATATCCACGAGCTTTTCTGCCCCTCTCTACACTGAAATGGGCCTCTACTGTGTATGTAGTATAGTAACTGCCTGATCACTGAGCATTGGAATAAGAAAACAATTAGGTTTTTCTGGCTTCCAGTTTTATTTCAGCTTTGTACTACACTTTCCTCAAGCTGAAAAAGCATCTCTAACCTCAATATACAAATATTTCAGATTTCCAAACGTGAAAATGTATTGAGCAAAACATAATCCATTATGTGTTCTTTGGAGTTGCTTTGGTGTAAGACCACCAAAATCAGTTTAATGTATATATGTGAACAGTATTAAATTTTAAAAAAAGAACAAAAACCTGTCCATTTAAATACAACATTTCAGAGTGAAAAGACAAAAATCAACAATTATCAAGCTAGTTGTAGATTTAAGGTTCCTCAACTCTCCTCAACTCATGTCACACTTGTTAGGTATGTAAAAGTTTCATATCCAGGTTGATCTTCACACAGTGGTGAAAGTCCAATAAGCAAACAAGCTTATTTCCATTTCAGATGTAATTTTATAGGATTTGATCACTAACTTAGTTTGAACACAATTTACCAAGTTATCTCTTTAACACTAAAGAAAAACTTAAAGCTTCTAAATGACACTAATCCAAAACTTTCATTTTGTAGAATAAACTCAAATAATCAAAAAGAATAATTTTTTCATTAATAATCACATGACTTCATTTATGCTAACAATACTTTTGATACTCTTACCTTGGAGAGAGGGGCCCACAGAGAGCAGCACAGCAATTAGTAAAGATGTTGCCATAACTGTAGGGATTATAGTTTTCTTTACCTCTTTTATTTGACCATGATCCTTTAATCTGAAGAGATATGAACAATATGCATCACATGTAATACAATGCAGAAAATGGCTGTGAGACATTAAGGTTGCAACATGCTACTTGCAGAAGAGACCACAGAAAACCCATAATGACACTTTTGGATCAATTTAAGAATTTTGGGTTGTTATGAAGGCTGGACCCTACGAGCACATGCTTTACCTCCATAGATGTAGACAACCCACAATCTCAAGAGATCAATATACTCAAAGTAGGAATTTCAGCATCTGAACATAATGGTCCAAGTTCAATTTTACAAATATTACAGCATGTTTTACAGAAGATGCTCAATTGCAAAATATGATTAAGGCCAGAAATAGAGCACTGATTTTCCACACTCTTGGGTAAGTTTTCAAGCTGTGCAATATCACACAACATTATCTTCCCTAAAGTTCACAAATGGTTCTAAAACGTTGTAAAGCAAATGCAGCCATTTCTACCTATTACTGCATATTACATTTTCCCTTAGCTAGTTTGCTTTTCTGTTTGTGAAATACTTGAGAGCCTGAGTAAAATGTCTTGCCGTATTCAATTGGGAATTTATGTTTTAAATTAAATTACTGAACAGTTTATTTGATATTCAGATATGTTCCACTGCTGCAGTTCTTTGCTATCTATCTTTCAACAATCCAGAAGAGACATTTATTTGAGGGAAGTGGGTGGAAGCACACTAAGTCCATCTAGAGAGACAATCTTGGTGTAAACCTAATAACCGAGGAATAACTGAGTATCTCATCTGTCATATTAACAAAGTAGATTTCTTCCAAGTCAGGCTACTTGCTCTGATACTTGATGCTAAGGCACAATTCATTTTGACCCTGCGTGGGAAGTGTTTTTCTGGGTGATTGATATTTACTGTAAAATTTATAATTTTAACTGTCACCTGAAACAATAACAAAAAATATTTGACAATACTAAAGATGCTACTTTTCTATCTACCAGATACCTATAAAAAAGGTACAAAAAGAAAATTACAACAAAATAACTTAAAGCTTGCAGTGCTTTGTTAAATCACTTATTAAATTTCCAAAAGCTTTCTATACCCATTAGCTCCCTAGCTAATTTTATTTTCTCTTTTCATTCATTACACATTTCTCCTTTTAGTTAGGGAAGGACACATGAAGACTCCACACACAGTTAAGCATAATTCAACACCAAACAAAGGAATCCTATGTGCAAAATAAATGGCTGTAGAAATGAGAAAGTTGATCTTCGAATTAATGATACACTCCTTGTGAGAAGTTTTGGACCTCAGAAAGGCAAAGAAGTTTCAGAGGTAAGAGAAAATAAAGGACAAAATTTTTGTTTAAGAGAATTCAACACACTTTTCAAGTTTTACAGTTAGCAATTTTTGAATTAAAGAATATTTACCACTCCCAGTGAAAATGAGCTACTGAAAAGTACTTATTAATTTCCTACCATATAAAATATACTTGTGTCCTCCCTCCTGTATGAGATCCTATGTGTATAAACCATAATAGACATACTATGTACATAATGAACACATCTTCAAATCACAACAAACACAGTCAAAAAGATTTCATCTGATCTTTTGAATCAAGCATGACCTCTTTCCTACTGAGGTATACACAAAATGATGCGGACATGTCTGAGTTGAGAAAAACCTCCTCATACCTATTTAGAAATACATATGTAGATATATACTACAAACTTACATCTTCATTTGTTGTTTGATTGGAGCTGATCAAATATGTATGAAAACCTGAGAGGCCAACAATGGACCATACTGAGAAAAAACACACCACAGCTTCCAGCACAGTAATTAAAAGTCAAGGAAATATATGCAATTGGGAAAAAAATCCAGTAACAAGTAGTTAAAATCACAAAATTCAGGGTAATCCACAAGTCCTTTGAGATCTCTGAAGTACTTCAAAGGGATCAGCAAAAAATAAACTCTAGTCATCTGCCTAGGCCAGACACAGCATCACCCCTGCCAAACGCTGGAGGAGTGTGTCCAGCCAGCAGACTGTTGGTATGAGGTGCAGTATACAGGGCTGCACACCCAAGATACACGGATGGCAGCTCACAGGGTGTTCTCATGTGTCACTTACAGGGAACAGCACAGGGACATGTCCAGCAGGACCACCCTCGCCTCCAAAAGAGCAACAAAGGTGTGCACGTGCACGGATTGATATACTAGGAAAAACAATCACCACTCAACATTGCATAATTACTACAGCTTTTATATTCCTTTAAAGGAGTCATAATTTCAGAAGTAAGACAATAAAGTTGCTTCTAAACTTTATAGAATCAAGCATAAAGAGAAACTTTCCAAACTTTCTGTAGAAGGCTTCCTTCTATAGCTACTGTTTATTTATTTGCACAAAATAGCTATAAACTCAGAATACATCTGCTTTGAGAATGCTCTTTTCTATAATACTTAATTTTTTTTTTTAAGGAACACGAATCAACAGAAGAAAAGGCTTTGGTTCCTAGAAAAATACATAAAATTCATCACTAGGAACAAAATGATGAGAAAAGAATAGGATAAAAATAATCTGTATATTAACCATATCAACCTTTAGTGAAGTCAGTTTCCAAGACAACGTCAACTGAAAATTTTCCAGAACAAGGACACAGCCCTAGAAGACAGAAAAAACACCCTTATCACTGAACCTACCAGTAGAAGAAAAATAGGACAGCTCCTCACCATTACACAGACACAGCCTGGAAAATGCATGGATGGAAATAAATACTTGCAATAAAAATTCCTAACATGAGTCAAAAATGAATAGTTTTGTATTGCAGGGCTGCTCACCCTAATGAACTGGGAGATACCCGAAGTGTCTGTATAATCTTCTCTAGAACCTATTTCAATCAGAGTGGTTTAAAGCTAGACAAGAGCCATTTGCATTCTGAGCAGATCTGCTCCAAAAGCAGCAGGATGACCAAAGGGCATTGGCGAGCAGCATGTTCACTACTCTCTGCCTCTCATTTCCTCCTCAGGCTGTGTGAAGTCAAACCAACACAAGACAGGAACTCTGAATCTCTGCAACAGCCACAGCTAAAAGCAAGGAGTACAAGGGATAATGAGTAAGGAAACAGACTGCTGGCAGAGGGTTCCAAAACGTGTAAAAGAAGGAAACAGCCCAAAACATCATGCACAATACAAACTGGGCTTTGAAGAGTAGAAATAGTAAGGAAGGCTGCAGATGAGCACTGTTGGAAGGAGAATCATCAGGAGATTCTTTTCTTAGAGGGGAAGGAGCTGCCTGCAACCTGAACATATCACTAACAGGATGTTCCTCACCACAATTACACTCAAAAGGGTACTGAAAAGTGAGTTTCTCCCTCCACGTGGTAATTCCTAATGGGGAAAAGAAAAAAAAAAAAAAAAGAAGAAAAAAAAAGGGGAATTCCTTTCCATTCAAGACCTCTTTCAGTTCCCCACAGGAAGGCACACACAATGATCCAAAACCAACTCAAGAACAGCAGGGGTAGTTTATGTCAAATTAACCAGAATCCACTAATTCGACCTAAATCCATTAACTCTAAAACAAACACCAAAAAGTGTTTATTCTCAATAAAATATAACCTTCTAGCTTATTATGGTGTAGTATCTTACTAGCATCATACAGTATAATTTTCCCTTAGTATCTCACACAGACAGGGTTGTTAGCAAGACTGAAATGGCCATGTTCTCTGTGCCTGAACTGACTGGCTCCAAAGCAGCATTCCTAATACTATTTGGACAATTTAACTTTTTACTGTTATTAATTGTAACCAAGCTTTTTAATTGTCCAACATACCACTATCAAGTCAGGCATTTCTGCAAGATATGATACTGAGCCTTTTTAAGCAGCACATCTCTGAACACAAATTATGAATTATCCGGCTATTGTTCCTGTACAAAAATCCTCAAATGCATAAGCAATTACCTGTTGATTTAAAGACAACTGAAAGCTATTCTCAGTTTGAAAACAGTTTGAAAGAATTATCTTTTGAAGAATTGACTGTAATTGTTTTAATTGGAAGCTTCTGTTGCACTATTTAGAACTGTTTGTGCTTTTAAAAATTATTTGTGAAAAAAAATCTGAACATGGCTTTGCTTAAAAAGGGAGTTTACAGCTCAGTAATTCTACCTGATGAAGATAAGCACACAAAAAAATGTATCTGCAGAATCTGACACTTCGGAAAATTACCTGGAAAGAGATCCCTATGCACAAATGACAGTTTTTTCTTCCTACTTTGTGTGGAAAAGCAAACTGTGTGAGGCACAATGGACAAATGGGAAAGAATTGTTTTTATAGTGTCTTTGTGAGAGGTGTGACTGTTTATTCAGACAGGAACCATTCAAAACATATACATATGCAATGGGAAGCTTACTGTCTGTACAGAAACTAACCAGCAGTTTCATCAGATTCCCATTTTTTCATTAGGTCAGCTGCTTTCTGACTCCATTCTCACTGAGTAGAAAATAAACAGAAGGCTCCCATGAAGTGATAAAAAGTGCATGGGGCATTTACAGAATAGAACCACAGAATGGCTTGGGTTGGAAGGGCCCTTAAAGATAATACAGTTCCAATCCCTCTGCCATGGGTAGGGACACCTTCCACTACACCAGGCTGCTCAGAGCACCATCCAGCCTGACTTTGAACATTTCCAGGGATGGGGCATTGACCAAATCTCAGGGTAACCTGGTCACGTCTCACCCCTGTCATTGCAGAAACTTTGTTATGGCAAATCTATACGTGCTCTCTTTCAGCTTAAAACCTTGTTCTGTCACTACAGGCTCTGCTAAGAAATCTCTCTGTTTTCCTTATGAGACTTCCTTAAATACTGACAGACCACAATGAGATCTCCCCAGACTATTGTCTTTTCCAGGCTGAACAACAATAGTAGTCCCTGTGTATGCAATTTACTTACTGCTATGTAACTTAACACAAGTTGCTATTTGAAAATGACTACTCTAAAAACATAAAGAATAGTTTCAGTAATTGAGTTCTTAATGGAAAGCATGTTCTTTCTGCTGTTCCAAAATCTACTTTTTCTATCCCGAAAAGAATCAGCCATTTTTGGATACCTTCAGCTGTAAAAGCAGAACAATTCTTGAATATTTTTAGTGAAACCACAGCACGTGTATAGTGCAAAATGTATTTATGAATTCCATCACAAAACATGAAGCATATTTCATGGACACGGAAACTACAAATCTTTGTCAAGAGTGCTCTGCAAAACATGAAGACTAAAAACCACTCCAGGCTATTTAGTCTCTTTCCTACCTCCAACATGTGGCAAGAAATCCTATTGTGCAGGAAGTGATGAAATCATTAACTGATAAAGCCTAAAAGCACACATTCAACAATAGCAAGAAAACAAGCAAAACCATCTCAGATGTTATTTTGCAACAAAATCTACAATATGTTTCAGTGAAAGGATATCTTGCAGGACTGTCCTTCAGAGCATTGAGGAACCCTGTTTGTTGAGAACCTGCAGAAATAGAACCCAAAATTACCAGCCAAGTAAGAAACTGAACTGTGGGCTGTTTTTACTATATTTAAAACAATTCACATTTGAAGATAACCAAATAATCATAGAATAGATTTACTAATATGAATCTGAGAATATGTTGCTCAGCGGCAACAACATCAAAAAAGCCCTTGAGCTTTTTTAAAATAAGTTTATCAGGTTTAGCATCTGCAGGATATTTTCTCAGTCATACCAAATTGATGCACACATACTTTCCCATGAACAAGATTTCTGATTACCTCTGTGCTTTTCAGACCTAATATGGAAACAAAAAATTATAACCTCCTGTTTCATTTTGAAATACTATTTTTCAAAGTAAGTTTTTGACTTGGAAGTTTTATTCTGTAAGCTCAGATCTCCAGCTTTCCATCCTTTATTTTGGAACCAAAGCTCTCTTGATTATAATTCTGCTCCTATTGTACCTACACAGAAGATTTTTCTAATAGGTTGCTGTTGCCTCTGGGCAAATAAAAGACAATCTAGTAGCTGAAAAGAGCTCAAAAGAAGCATGAGCCCATCAACTAGAAATGCAGAAGCATGCAAAGTAAAAAAGCACTTGGGTTCCATAACCATGAGATATTAATCAAAAAGGGTGATTTGACAATTTGCTGATTGCAACAAGTGAATTTGTTGTAGAAACTGGCTTAATGTGAAATAGCTACAGGCACACAGTTTGAACTTTACTGTGTAACATAAATGATTTAAATGCATCAGGCTGAAAGTTTTCCCCACAGTAAAAATTTTCCACTTAGCTAAATTCCTCTGAAGATCTGTATGAAGAGAAGAATCTTATCTTGACAAGAATAAAGAAATATATTCATTATTCTCTAGACCTATCTGGTCAATTTTACTGTTTATTGTTACAAGTGGGAAGTTACTTACCTTGTATTTCTGAGCCTTTTCAGACTCTTATAATGGGTTCTTAGTCTCAAGGTACAAGACTAATGGAACTTTCCCTGCCTTCTTACTATTTTTAGCATCCTTAATGGCAATGGCAGCAGATAGGTGTGATTTCTATACCCTATTTCTGGTCACAGTCTTCCAAGCAGTGCCCAAAACATCAGAAGGGGAAGGCTGTTCAGTGCAACCAACAGTTGAAATACTCATGCCTCAAACAGAGATGAGTAACTGTAAAGACAGATACTACTATTGCAAATGTGTTCAGCTTGGGGAGACGAAAGAAAATCTTGCAAGATAGTACCTTTAGTAACTGATTTACAAATTAGTTTTATTATCTTCAATAATGTTATGTGCACATATTCTAAAACCTAGAAAGAACACAAATTTCCCATGTATGCCTCAGAAGACCACAGAAAACAAAAAGATGTATTTTATATCTCACCACCACTTAGGCCCACCAAAATTTATAAAATGGCAGCTTGCAAGATGTATTATAAAAATAGACAAACTTTAAAATTTTGTCTAAATCAAGAGGCATTAAAATAAAATAATTTTGCCAGGACTTATGTTTGACTTTGAAATATTGTAGGAAGGTCATAGTCAGAGGTCTGAAAATCAAGACTTCCTTCAGGCGTGCTAACAAAAAGCAGTCTGTGCCAAGAGGAAAGGTTCACAATAAGTAACTGAGAATCCTGCTTAACAGTTAGCATCAGCTAAAGAACTGAAGAGCTACAAAACAGAACACAAATTGTTGAGTGGTAATTATTAGAAAGGTAGACAGGAGGACTTCTAGAGATATGGTAGGCACAAAGAGAGTGGAGTGATAAGAAAACCTTATTTGTAAAGAACTATTTTTTAGACACTGTCAAGACTATAGCAGACAAATTTGAAAGCTAGGCTTGAAGCTCCAGTGTATCAATTAAACATCAAGAAACTAATCACATTTCATACCTGCTTCCATTGCCATTGAGGACTGACCAATCTTTAGAGCTTAAGGATGTTTTTCTTGTCTCATTCCAGGTAGATGAACCTCCATGGCAAGAATATTTTGCAGCTGACAGGCAATTCAGCATTTAACATTTACTATACATAATCTATAACATATACACAATGCTTAAGTGCTTCTCAACCACACGGAGGCACAATTAATTACTCTGCTCTCTGTCTAAATCATACTTTAGAGTTAGGTATGGACACTGTAAATTTAAAATCCACTAGATAAACCTACTTAATATACACAACATGAAATACTGACATTATATTGATAACTCATATACTGAAAACTAAAGAAAAAGCACTGAAGTCCTTGTGAAATGAAGGTAGGTTAGTATCAAAACCAGCTTTATGTTGTCAGATTAGGAAAGTTTTCAACTACTGAACACCACCCAAGATTGCAGAAAAAACCCATGTGTCTTCTTAAATCTAAAAGGTGTGTATGTATATATGCTCACATGTGCCCAGATAAATAACAAGCACTTATGTATTAATGGCAAGTGTTCTTATCCAATATTTTTCCTTTTTTAAACAATATATACATCTTATCTCTGCTTTTTTCAACTACTATTAGAAATGCTGTATCTGGTAGCATGAACAAGCTGTTCCTTTAGACTCCCTCAAAATTATATATCCCAGTTCTAGTCCATGAACTAGATTTCTGAGCTATAGGAGAGCCTCTCCGTGCCTGCATCATAGTTTTGTGAAGAACAAGTAAGAGCAGGAATTCTGCTCCTTAAAATACAACTTTTCTCTGCATGTTGTAAACAATTTTGGAAATTGAGCATAATCTGACATATTTTTTCCAGTAAAACATTCTCTGAATATTATCATTATCAAGTTAGCTTTATAAATGTGTTATATACTGAAATTATTATTTCTATCAGGTTTCTGTTGTAATACAAATATTCTGTTGCAATACAAATACAGAATACAAAGGAATAAAAGATCACATTTCTAAAGTGGATAAAGAAACACTCTTTAAGATGACATCCTATATAATTAGTGAAAATACAGAACACTATTCTAGTGATAGTGGGTTAAAAAAACCCAACAAAAAAACCCCCAACTTGTTTAAAGACAAGTCATGTAACCTGTCACCATCATCATCATATAGGAGCCAGCAAAATCAGTTAGGGGTATGGAAAAAAAAGACAGTACCCAAAAGAGTTTTGACCTCAAACACAACCCAGAATACAAATAAAAATCAGTCTCAAAGTCATTAATATTTCTGATTCACTCTATTATGAATTGATTACTCTCAGAATGTCTATGCAAAAGAAAATAATGTGTTAAAAATAGGGTTGAGAATGATGTAAAGCTAAACAGCAAACTACAAAAAGCATAGCTCAAATCTATTTTCTAGTAATTTACCTCTTCGGATGGCAAATGACCCATGCTTAGAGTTAAAAAAGCATAAGGAAGTTCTTTAAAGGTAAAGGTAAATTATGCTACCTGTATACTTAAACATACACTATATGTGATGCTTTTCCAATAAATCACCCATAAAAGGACAAAAATAATTAAAAAACCAAAAAAAAGTAAGACTGCATTAAGATCAAGTCAGTGCCAGGCCAATGACTACTATGAGCAGTGCCTACCATAAAGCAGAATGGGACTCGTTTGGGATCGTGAAGCTTCAGAGAAAAGGCAAATAAACAAACAAATAAATAAATAAACCCTGAATGATCAAAATATTAACTTAAAAAACTCAAGCAAATGGCTACATACGTAATCTGATTTCACCAGCATACTTACGAAGGATGACGTGGGTGATAACGAATGCAAATATAAAGACTGTCAGAAAGGACAGAGATAAAATAAACATATAAAAAAATCTGTAGTTTCTTTTCCCCACACAGTTGCCTACCCAGGGACAGTGGTGATCAAACCGTTCTGAAATGAGAGGCAGAAGAAAAAAAAATGGAAAACAATTAATAAAATGCTGTTTATTCAAAAAAATGCTCTCTGAATACTGTATTAAAACTCATGATTTAACTGGCATTTGCAAAGTAGCCACAGAGAAGTTCTTACTTAGAAAGAAACAAAAAATAGAAAGGAAAAAAAGGAGTACTTGAATGAAACCTTACAGTTTTTAAAGAAATCAAAGCACGGCTGAGGTGAGTTCCTGTTAAACTAACAGCCTTATTGTGACAAATCATGCAGTCAGACCATCAAGCATGTATTTATCCATTGTCACATGGAGCATTAGCAACTCAGCTGTATCTGATTTTTTCAAAACAAGGCGGTATTTTTTCTCCTTCAGTGCATCTTCTACTCAAAATTGGAATTCCTGAGGTTCTTTCTTTTATATCTGTCATGATCACACCTCTGACTTATGCTTACTATCATATCATCCATCTATTATGGAGCATGAAATATTTACACCTTCCCGCTTCCTTTTATTGCTTCACTCAAGATATTCTTCATTCTAGACCATCTCTTTTTCCACTTGGAGTTGACACTGTCATACAAGATCATTAAAAATAGCAAAATCATTCACAATCAAACACTTTTCAAATGTTAAAATTTAAACACACGGTATTAAAACTGGTAGATGCAATCTGCGTGCTCTGTTACCCTTTCTAGTATAGGCTCTGTCTCCTTTTTACCAAGCGCAACCCTTTCTCTTTATCTCTCTGAGAGAATACTCATGAGAGTTTACTCCCTGAGAGAAAACTCGTTCATGAGACAGGAGAAGGGCAGGGTGGATCAGAAACAAGTGTCCCCAACATGGGGGAAATGCTTCAGTGCTAGAAAGCAGCAGAGGGAATGGTTTACTCTGCTTCTCCCCAGACAGCCTGGATCCACCCTCCATGTCCCAGTATGCTGGGTAATGGAAACAGCTATTGCCAGGAAAAACTTGCATTTCCTAACTTTGGAGAGATTACACTGACAGAACTTTAAGGTTTTTTTAATCAAATCCAAGATCATAAGACAGATGCATTCATGCTGACTCTTTCTTTCACTCTCTGATCCTTGTCCAAATCCTGGTTTGTTTTCTGTGACTTTTATGCCTCCACTGACGTACTATCAAACTATTTGTAATTCCACAGGAAAGGCGTGCTATAAATCTTAAGTCCTTTAAGCCCTGTATTAGAAAGGTACATCTGACCAAGTGCACCAGCTTATTTTAGTTATGGATTTATGTTAAAGGCCTACATTAGAGGTTTTCGTTGAAGGATGTATTTAGTATTATCTTAATTTTAAAAAAGTCAAAACAACATGCACAACAGATTTCTGAGTTCACCAGACTTTCAGGGGTTTTTTTTAAATGGTTTTGCATGACAGCTGTTTGGACCACATGTTTCTGCCATAAATCTGTTTTAAATTCCAAAAGGGCTATTCAAGGTGAAGTCACTGAACTTTCTTAGGATAAGGCTTCAGAATACTTTGATTGAGTACTGGTAAGAATACCAAGAACTAAACACTCTGGGTAGGTGATACTACCTTTTCTCAGTGCACTACAGTTGTATTCCCAAAATAAACTGATATTGGATTTTAAAAGTGCTTGTCTTTAAATCTGTGTTCTGAATGAGTGCTCGTATTCTGATAAACACTATACTTTATTTAAATTCATTCATGCATACAACTCATAAGCAAACAACACCATAAAGAAACACAGCTACAGAGCCATTTTAAAAAGCAGAATCCTAGGTTATTTTTGTACCCTACTGCTAAAAAAACACATTACTTGTCTTGGAAGATAAATTTTGTATACACAGATCCATTGTCTTCTATGCTGACACAGTAGGAAATGAATTATATTGACATAAAGCTGTTTCTAGCCATGAAACGACATTTGGATATACGCAGATACCTATTTGATGGATTCAGATAAATGCAGACGAAACATACACACAACCTCTCCATCTATAACTCACGTTCCTATACATACACATACTCCTTAATGAAGACTGACTTGGTGTTTTTAACCTATTTGTCAGTCCTCTTCAATTTCCATCTTCAAACTTTCCTGGTGAACTGAAAGGCTCTGCTTTCTCAATAAATACCTTACTAACCATTGTGAAGCTAAGTAACTACCTAAGATATTTACAAAGGAGGAATGGACCAAAACGGCTGAATACAAAAAACACTACTACGGTATTGAACTGGAATCAACTCTAATGAAAAAAGAGGCATATTAGAAGGTTTACATGAATCTTATGATAAATAAGTTTGGTCTAATTTTTCTCAGTCAGAAAACAGAAGGGCATGTGACATGCACCACAAAACAGTATATTAAAAGGCAAGACATTATTCTACTCAGCAGAACACAAATATGTAAATGCAATTTAAAGATAACAGCCTTATGGCTTGTGAGCTGCTCTGCTTAGTTATTAATGCAGGAGAAAACTGCCAACCCCGGCAAAACAAAGAGATAAATGCTGAGCAGAAACTTCTAAGAAATATAAAATCTATTAAATCTAGAGCTGTTTCTTCTTCCTTAGAAAAACACACGACCTGATAAGTATTAATGAAGAAGTAACACAGCATCTTAAAGTTCTCCTCCAGCATTCCAAATGTCTGACAACTGAACAACCAATGATTTTGTAAAGGAACCTCTATCTGACATCTCTACTTGGACAATGTTGGCAGCAAAATTAAGACAACTTCATTGAGAAATGAAAAACTATTGATGCTGACAAAAACTGAATTCCAGCCCTTGTGACCTTAAAATGCAGAGCAAATTGAAATGCAATTTCTTGCTGTGAAGTACAGACTGTTAAGAGGTGACAACTGCAGTTCTGGCTAGTTAACATACTACTGTATTCAAAATAACATTTGTGGCAAGGTTAATGTAAAAATATTTGAGGCAAACACAGACAATTGAAACATTGGTAATATAAACTCTTGTTAATACAAGCGTATCAGAACTCGGTAAGGAGGAAAGAAGAAAGCTGAAGCACTCTATGGATAGAAACATTGTGATACATCATCCTCCTACACTCAAGGTTAAACAAAAGCAGCAAGATATTTGTCTTCTTGATGTTACAGTTGTATCTTGTATCTACCTAATCAAGAACCACTGATAGAACAGATGGCCTCATTTCTACCATTTCAGCAGTTCTATGAAGTCTTTTGCCTGTGTGTTCATGGCTCTCCATTCTTAGGCCAAGCCTGGTGTTCATTTTACCCTGCAGGGAGCAGGTTGACAGAGCCACCTGAACTTAAAACTATGGCTTTGTTTTGCCTATCTCCTCACATCAGCTCATCAGACAACCACCAAGGCAGGCCCAAGTGAAGCACTGAGAACACACTGCCAGAGAAGGGATGAAATAACACCTTCAAGAAGCAGCTAAGTGTCAATTCAGCCTAGCTCTGACACCAACCTTACTACAGGTTAGCAGTTACCACAACTGCAGGAGAAATCCAGTTTTGATTAATTTTTCAGGATCTGAGATCAAAACCTGAAGCAAATTAAAAAAAACCTGAAAAAAACGTGTGAAGAGTTTATAAGGTAAAGCATCAACAAAAAGAGGAGATGAGTAAATGGAGACTAAAAATGCTGCTGTACAATTCACAGAAAACCAAAGAGGTAAGAAATGTCAGGAACTGTCAGTAACAGAGACTATTTCATTACTCTTTCCCAAGTGATCAGCTTCTTTGAATTTAAATAATAACTTCTGAGGATAGCCAGTACCTCCATAACTAAATCCAAAGGATGAGGCTTCACAAGATAATTGAGCCAATCTAAAACCTTAGTAGCAGTGAAAGACATGGTCACATGCTGACTTTCCTGCCACTTCATCCCACTTCCTTCCTTTACTGTGTAAGAAGATGATGAATCAGGTCAGTTCCCTAGACTGGCAGGGAAGAAAAAGAAGGAATTCTTTTGCTCACTGATGAGTGGAAAAAACTGATTTACCAATGGGTGTGTGTTACCAAATGCTCCATGAACAGGCACAAAGAAGAGAATCATGAAAATGAGGAACAAAAATAAAGAAGAGGATGACATTCAAACCCCTTTTGAAGCAGCAAATGATTGTCAGCATGACTCAGTGCTCACATTAACACTCACCTAAGTGGTCTGATTAACACACACCTAATAATCTATGCTAACCGGCTGACAGAAAAACACTATGCTTTAGACAGCCCTCATTTTTTAGCTTGCCTGAAACATTTATATTTAAAACTCACATAAGAAACATTAACTGTTGGATATCTCAGATAAAAACAAAACTGAGAACATTCCCCATTTTACTAAGCAATGGTCTTACACATGCAGCGTTTCCTCCAGAAGCCACACCAAAGCATGTTCCTTGCTGCTCAGAACCAAAGAGTCAAATCTCTACTTTTCCACAGCACAGCATGTAGACTCCTAAATACTTAAATGTTCTGCTTCCATTTTTCAATCACTACACTCCAGGAAACCATGCACAAAATGACCCAAATGCTTTCCTTTCTTCTTCAAAACATTTATTGAAAGCCTAATAATTTACAAGGAATGCAAAAGCATTTTTAAATGGAACATTTGTAGGCCAGCTCGGCCCTCCAGTTTGCAGTACGTATTAACTGTTTCCTTTTTTCTTTGCTCAACCAGATCACTGCACACCAGCATACATTTTCTAAAGCTCAGTGTGAAGGTAGGACTCAAAGACAAGAAGTCGACAGGTGCAAAAATATCTAGGTCATGTTACCAGGAGATTCCAGTGAGCACAAGTTAGAATTCACTTCGTAATTTTTCCATCCTGTGCAAGTAAAGCATTGGAGAGCAAAGGCACAAATCTAAGGCACTCCCTGAATGTTACCATCTTTCCTTGCAAAAATGTATCCCATGACTCTTGAAAGAGTCAAGAGCCCACTATGAAAACCCTGAGCCAGTACACAATCACATTACAGCTCAACCAACTTGGCCAGGATTACCCAAAATTACTTTTGATAGTAGCATTATACAACACAGGACTACAATGTCCATTGTCAAGGACTCACACTGAGTAATTATGTAGAGAGACTGGCACATTGGCACGTATTTATAATGATGACAATTAAAGCTTTTTGAAGGACTATGATGTCACAATATGACCACATCTATTCAGGCTTCTTGACATTTTGTATGATAAATAGTACTTTCAGAATTTGATTGTTCTTGAGAAGAAAACAAATGTGGTTTTTAGAAGTCCATATAAGAAATACGTTTTATTACAAAGAGTATTTATTTTCTTCTAAGATACAGTAGTCCAACCCCAACTGCTGAAAGTGATGTACACATGCACAAAAGCAAATATAACCCTTACATTAAGTCCTTTACAGTCAGTTCAAAATATCTCATAATTTAACGTAACAAAAAAATTTATATCCAGTAATGATAGTACATTCATAAAAACTATCCTTAGCTCGGATGTTCAGTTTCACTGACTGAAATCATCATTCCTAAGACAATTATTTATTTAATAATATTTAAAAAACCACTCCCACTGATGGGATTTGCCATCAACTGGCAATAGCAATCAAATACTTGGATCAATTTAACTTACACACCATTCACCTGCCTGACAGCTGTTCCCCTGACAATACCTTTGCTGTTACTTTTGTGGAATGAAATCTGAGTAGAAATTTAAATGAAAAAAGCAGTGAATAACAAACATCAATTGGAAGTTACATTTCTATGCACGCTGATGTTATTTTAGAACATCTGTTATGGACAATGCACAATGGATCCTTTAAATCACCAAGCTTCAGCACTTTCACACACTGACTCCAAATCAAGACACCCCATGAAAACCAAACAAAGCAATCATCTCCTGGCCTCATGCTAACACCTGGGAAATACTCACCAAAAATTTACTCCAAATTACATTCTGGAGACTAATCTCTACAAGGTGATGCAAACTGAAACAGTAATGTAACACCGGGAAAGATGGGCCTCCATTAATGAAATAAGTTAATAATGTGCATGGGTATCTACAACAAAAAGTCAATCAGAAAAACAACCACACGGGCTACTTAACATGTATTTCACTTTCATTACTGTTTAAACTGTTCCAGACAGCTAAGCTATTTGGGTGGGGTTTTAAGAAAATAAGTTGCAATGACAACTTTCTGCATGCTAATCAACTTCAATACTTGTGGACTATTGCTTTCACAAAAAGAAAATAAACATGCTTAATTTTCAAAATAAAAATAGCAATTGATTTATTATGAAAACATCCAGTCATTGCTCTAGGATAGCTCATAGTAATTAAACTGTATTGTCACATAGATCACTTCACTGCACTCTCCAATAATAAATGTTGACTAATTAACAAACTCTTTTGACTGCATGCACATTAATGGTGACATTTTCAAAGGCAGCAGCAGCAGTTTAGAATGGCTGCTCTTTGAGAAGTACAAAGAGTGCACAGTGAAGGACTTCACTGCTTAACATTCTCTCTTTACATACCCATTCGAGTACATACACCCTCGCATACCCACACGAGTGCCTGACATACACACCCAACTGTGGAGAAAGATTTTAGAACCCCAAATTTGTCTCTAGGGGAAGCATAGTATCCTTACCAAGTAACAGCATCCACAAAGTTTATGGATTAATTTCTCTCTTTTCTACAGGTAAGTATATTTTTTTTTACACACTTCCATTGCTGTCTTTTACCAGAATTTGCATTTTTAAAAAAAATTCTACAAATCGCTACTGCACTGAATTTAAATATGTGCTTATTTTCATAGGTTCCTAAATTTTTTAACTGGTAATTTCTCTCTTTAACTTTTACTCTGACACCTTGAGGTTTACAATATCATTTACACAGTCAGATGTTCTGAACATCTCTGCCTTTTTTCATATGCAGACCAATGCAAAAGCCATAACCTCTCTTAAGTAACCTATAATACGATTTTCTTTTTTAAAGAGACTGACATATTTCGCAGTCCACTGGCTTAGGATTTAGAAATCCTGATACACATGCCAAGTTCCCTGAATTTCCAAAGTACATCTAATGACACAAACGGCACAATCATAAATAACATATCACTTCTGTGAGTGCTGGTGTCTACTCCATTCTTGTTCTACCTTTTTGGGGCACCCAAACAAAAAGAGTCCAAGCCATTTCTCACCTGTAAAACCTGGGAAAAATATGTAAGAAAAGAAAGAAAAAACAAAAGAATGGTCATAGCAGCCAAATTTGTGCTTTTAACTGTTCAGCACAAGAGTCACTTCAAGACAACCAGAGCTAAGGTTTAACAGGTTCAAAATGAAGTGAAAATTGTACTCTATTCACTGCAGGACATGCAAGGAAAGAAATAAGCAAAGGCCATGAAAAGGAAGTGAAGGCAAGAAAGGAAATAATAAAGTAATGAAGAAGGAGTGCTACAGAATAGAATTAAAACCAAGAAACCAAAGTCCTAACACACACTTTGATTATAAAGGACTACAAAGTCCTGAGAAAATTATTCTCAGAAACACTGCCTGCGTTAGAAAAGCCAAACTGTTACAATGCCACCTCTCAGTCTGCTTTTGAAGCAATTGATGTTCTTCAGGCTGGAAGATGGTGGTATCTGGAGTAACTACAGGGAAAAGCTTGACCCCAGAACACACTGGTAATTCTCACTCTGTCTTACATTGTCTGTGTTATGTGTGCTTTGGAAATTAATTCCCCATATTGTTTAGATATAGCCATCTGCTTCTTGTTCAGCTTTCATTATAGGAATTGAATTAAGCAAAATAAAAATTAGTATTAAAACCAAACCAAACCAAAGGATATTACACAGTCAATGTTGCACTGACCAAAAATAAATTAAAAAGCCACCATTGGGTCATTTCAGAAGCAAGTCCAACCACTCCCTTCTTTCTAGTATTACACAGTGCCATCAAAACCTCTCGTCAAAACACAGCAGTAACTAGCTTGAGCTCAGAATTTGCCTGGTTACTTTTATTCTAAAGTCTTTACCTCTTGTTTTTAGATGCATGTTATGTTTAACTCATTTGTAATTCTTAAGCAACATAATGGTACACAAAACCCTTGAGGGGCTAACTTCCAACTGACATTCACAGAGGCAGTAAAGAAAGCAAATCAGGAATACACCCAAGGTATATGCTTCAGGGAACACTTACTCAACCAAATTTTTTAAGGTATTACATAAATGGAACAAAGTACATTTGTATGAAAATAGAGATTTTTCTGGACACTACTAGGAAAATACTGTAGAGATAAAGGAATCTGAAGTATTACCATGGCTAGAACTCAAATTAGCTCTTTTCTTCTTTTTTTCCCCCTTATTTTAAGCTATTTGTTTTTATTTCTATCTACAAATACCACACAGACATTTATAAAAAAACAGTGATGAAACAGAAATCAAAGTCAAGTAACAGATATGCTTACTAAACAATTAGAAAAAAAGAGTAAGTTTTTGTATGTACTTACATACTTAAATGCTGCAATAGATTCCTTACAGAATAAAAAACATTAATAGCAAACACAGAATGAAAGAACTTCTCTTTCACACTGCATTCATTTGCCAAGTATCATAAGACACTTTTAGGTAAAAGTAGCACACTGTTTTTTCTGAGCAGTGAGGGCTGGTTTGAGGACAGACTCCATTCCTGTAGCACGGAGTCTCTGCAGCTGGTTTGTAACTGCAGCAAAATCTTTGGAAACTATGTGGTAAAAAGGAATGCATGGCCATACTGGTAGTGAGCTGCTTAAATACCATATGCTATGTTAAAATAGCATAAGTTACTTAAATGTCCATATGCCTGTAAAGTAGGACCACTTGTGCATAGGTTTAGTTAAGTCAGTAAGGAACTAACCAACAGTGGCACAAAACCACTCATTGCTACTAAAAGATTTATTCAGAAACTAAATAAAAGCATCATCATATAGACAATGCTAACTTAAGAGTGGTGGCAAACTGCATAACACCCTCTGATTAAGTGCACACTTTCAGATTGTTAGATTTCCACAGGTACATGAGCCATCCAATTTTCTTGACACCTATTTTTAGTAGAAAATTAGTTGCAGGTACTGGTAGATTTCACTTTTTGCATTCAGAACACCTGAATACTTATATGACACACACCTGTATCTAAGCAGGAAATAAAACTACTATATAGTGTACCCTGAAAAAGTCAATTTATTGTAATTCCCATTATAAAAACTGAGGAGAAAAAACACAGCAAATTCATTCAATTACTTTAGAACAAATAACTCCAAATTAAAAAATGTGCAAGAAGAAAATACAATGATCATACATACCTAGTTTATGAGCAGAAAAGACATCTCCATTATATAAGTCATTTGCTCACTCTTTTCTGATATTTATCAGAAAAGAATATCAGAATATTTATTCATAATAATCCACATCTGTTTTTTCATCACAGCCATGATCAGAAGACTGTATAAGTTGTTTCCCTGCCATTACTAATTTTATGTTTTACAGAACAGGTTTTCCAGCTGTGGTATGAAAAGGACACAGATTACAGAATAACCTATCGGAAAATCCTTCATACTAGTGTATTAAAAACCCGAAACTTTATTTTAAAATAAGCTTCAGGTTGTACAGGGGAAGTTGCTCTTATTTTTGCTCTCTTGGTAAAGACAACAGTTTTTCAACTTTTATTTATGGCACTGGTCAACAACTGTATTTACGTATTATCCAGTTTGCTGAGCAATATCACAACACTGTAATGTTCACGTTACACATTTGCTAAAATACTTTTCTGAAAAATGTGCCAACTGCAATTCATAAACATCCCTATTTGCTCAGTAAAAGCAAGCTCAAAGCTTTTGCAATACTTAGAAAATTCTAACACATTAGAAAAAATTATTTACTGAAGGAACCATCTACAGATAGCAATCAATTCTATAGGGCCAAAAGGCTAATAAGCTTTTCAGTCCGATGCAAATGTACTCCCTAAATGAGTATCATCTAAACATAAAACTCCAATTCTTCCAATGACTGCTTTATAGCTAAAAATATCACTACCGAATGCTGCAATTACATTTCTCAGCTGGAGACATCATTCTACATTATTTTCTTGAATGCGAAAGATCCAGGCTCAACAGTGTGTTAATCAACTGCACTAAACTGCAAATGTGAGCTAATTAACTGGAAACCACTCAGATTTGATTGGTAGGGGTTTTTTGGTTTGCTTTTAAATCCAAGCATATCTTAATCTTGTCTGACCTCCATAGAAAAGAGTAATGAAAATGGACAAGATATTCAGAGAGAAAAAACCCAACCCTATAATGATAAAATATGGTTAGGTCCTGACAACATGTACTTACTCTCAAAATAGCATGTTTGCCCAGTAATTTCTTATAGATTCTGACATAAGTACTTCTAGCCATAAAACTGCTCAAAGGTGAGAATCACCTACGGTGTGTATTTTGGTCACACAGCCCTAACCATTTGAACTGTGCCTTATAGTTAGTTACCAATGAACCGGAGAAGCAGCTCCTTGCCCTCAATTTAGTTTGGTGAAGAAAACAATTCTCAGACTCCCAAAAAGCCTGGAAAGGTCATTGCACATTATATGTGGCCTTATTCGAGTTGGGTGTGTTCTTTGTCATTAGGGCAGGTTAAGAAAGATGTATGCATCAGAAAATGAGTTCTCTTCTTAGACCAGCAACATCTGCTAGGCCAAGTCTCCTTTTCTGCCTCCTCTAAAATTCTTAACATTTAACACATCTTGTAGGAAAGGAAGATGAACAGAGCAAGTCACCTCATGACTAATCTTGTCACTAAGTGGTTTTTTTCTGTCTCCTATGAAAAGTATTCATAATAATATATAAGCTACGAAATTGAACATATGCCATATCTTGTTTTTACTCACCTACGCAGTTATCACAAAGGCTGCAATGTGAGGCACGAGGTGGGCGGAAAATCTTGCAAGTAAAACAATATTTTAGTTTCACTGTCTGTCCATTGATGATCACTTCTTTTGTTCTGGGAGGGGGGCGATATCCTCCTGAACTGGAGCCATTTGCTATATCTGAACATGAAAAGACAAGACATGAAATGTTGCACAGGAGCTATGATGTATGCACAAAAGTGTCCTTGATGGCAATCTACAGCAAATTTCAAATTTGTATTTACACATTTAAAATAAACAATTTTTCCCCTTCTAATTCTCAAGTGATAAATAGCAAAGAGATATTTCATTGCAAATAGCATCCAAAGCCAATCCATCTGAATCAATGAAAAACTGATTTCTCAAATGCTGACAATGACCTTGGTCAGAAAATTCTTAATTTCATATCCCCTAATAGTTCTTAGATAACATATTAAAGACAACTATAACTACTGCTGTAGGACAGCAAAACTTGGAAGTGACCTTTCGAATCTGCTTGGTTTTTTCCAAATTCCTGTAATAACAAAAAATCTCCCTACAAGTGCTGCAGAAATTATACAACCTAATAGAGAATCTGCACATTTACTTAAGCAACAGCAGCTCTGTCATTTGAGCCTGGTGAATGTTGAGATCTCTTGCATACTGTGATACAACAGAGTACACTCACACAAGTATTTTACATCTTCTGCTGTTTAGAAGTTTGAACACTCAACTCCCAGTGTTACTTCCACGCACCTTGAAGTTTGTTTGTTGCACAAAATCAGTTTCTAACTACCTCATTTGATACTAGTGGTAGAGTTTTGGGTTTTGTTTCTAAGTTGCCTTTTGTTTTATTTTAGGATATTGCCAATAATTTTTCCAGCACCTAAAGGACTGCTTAAGCTAAATCATTAAAGCTCTATTTTGCCCAAGCTGAGCTTTACTCTGAAAGTTCAACATGTAAAAGTGGTGCCTTTTCCTATGTTTATCTGTTCTTGTGTAATCACAATCAAATCAAACCACAGAAGTGAAAAAAAAACAAAACACCCTGAATTTATTACACTTGGATAACAGAACAGCTAAGATAATAACTAAGTACAATATATTCCAATATGTGAACAAAAATACATTTCAAAGTCACAGTCCAGTCACTTGAACAACTGTGTCTTAAGTTGTCCCCCTTTCATGTGGGACTTGTTACTAAAAGACCTGTGACTTTTATTTGCGCACAATTTGTTAGAAATACCACCCACAATTTCCATTTCTGCCAATTATACAGCCTACAAATTATGTTTTTTTCCAAAGGTCAACAAGAAAGTCTCCCACCTAGCAAGGTACTCAAACTGGCAACAGCACAGCTGTGCTAGCAAAGGTGCAATTAGACAACATGCTGATTTGGTAGCAAATACAACTAAAGGAGTTCTCATCCGCAACATGCTCACTCATAAATACGATCCATAAATATGCATCAATAAAAGTCTTTTTGGGACACCACTGTAAACTTAACCATTAACACAGCCAGACTTCAGAAAACTCTAATGGAGAAGATGATGAAATGAAGGGAGCAATAGCTAGGATGGATGGAATCTGGATATAAAGCTCCTAAACATCATTATGAGAATGAAGTGGTGAATACTGAAGAAAGAAGAGCTTAGAAGTAGCCTCCTATACTCTGATGAGGTATAGACATAGACATTCACTTGTGTTGGATATAAACCAACTCCTGCAATGTGCATGTGATGCTTGGCCAGGTCCTACAATCTGCACGTGGAAGCAGGGATTATTGTGTGCTTCCCATAACTTAGCGGTTACATTGATTTTGACCTCAAGGCCAATAGTACTTGACAAAGATTTTTGATTAAGGCATGCTACCTTATTGTACTACCTTAGTGTATTTACATTTAACACATAAAAAGATGTTCTTTGGAAGGCCCAGCACAACCGTGCCTATAGTATCTAAAGCTTTAGACAGACATGGATGTTACCTAAATCCAGAAGGCAGGGAAGAATTTCTTATAATTCACATTACATTAAAACAGCTTCTGGTGACATTATAACCAATTGGCTTGTAATAGTCATGGTCCTGCTAGAAATCTTTGGGCTTTACAAAACACAACATTACATCTATTTCTGACCATATTTTGGTCAAAGTAAGACAAACTGTAAACATAAATATAGGTCATCAGCCTTACTTAAATTTTTTTATTGAATAAAACATTTAACACATACTAGCATGGTATATTCATTAATAAACCAAAGATTTTCATTTGGTACTCAAATTTAGGTGCATAATTATAAAAAATATTACTAAAGCTTGAATTTCATCCAGGTGTAGCTTTGTATGCTAGAAATACTGATTAATAGAATTTCCTAACATAACAGTAATATTTCAGATTTTTTTCTCTTACAAAATCATCTTATTCCTGAGTATGTACATAATCATTGAAAGAAAATTACTCAAACCAATCAAGGGAAATTGTTTAGAGGAAAAATGCTCTTTTTCCTAGATAAATATTTATTTTATAAAAGGCACATTGACTAAACCCAGTATTTCTCCTCCCTTTCAAGAAGTTCATAAAATGCACCACAATTATTTTAAATGAGCTCTGGCAGAATCTCAAAGGCAACTTCTGTCTTCTCTGGTGGAGAGGTGAGTCTACTGTCCAGCCCATTTTACTTACAACACCGGTCTTCTAAGAGGATTTCCTCCCAAACATTTGCAGGGAAGTTCACAGAGACAGCAAATCCTAGCTCTCTAAGGTGAATTAATCTTAAAATCCAAGGGCAAAAGCTGATGCAAATGAAATCAATGTAAACAGTCTTGCTGACTTTCCAAGGACTGAGAATTCTTCTCAAAATCCTAAATTGCATAATCAAACTTGAATGTTCCAGTCTTTCTGTTTACTAACATCTTTTTCCTGGAAACAAGTTGCGGAGCAAGGTCAAATGTGCTTCGATTTAATACGGTTTATCTAACCTAAATGTGCTAAACATGTCCTGGTCTCACTGTGAATTTTCAGACTGTAATTTGCCTTCAATTCAACTGCTCATACTTGGGATCCAACACAGTTAATATATCTTCAATAAATGAGGTCTCTTTGAGGAACAGAAAGATTAACCTTTATGGAATCACCTTCCCCAAATAAACTGTTTGACCACTACTACATTTTACTCATCCAACCTATTGCTGATGTAGTAACACAAGCTCTTTCAGAAAAGGCTAAAATTTACCCACTAATGGGACAGCCATCCATCCTCTGCTCTGACACATTTTGTAACTTCTCTAGCAGGATTAACTGTTCATGCACTAGATGAGGCTCCAGCATTTTTATTACCATAATTACATATGGTACCCATACGTATGTCACCTATACATACAATCCATGTCCTTGCAGGACCAAGAGACCTGAACTGCTCAAAGAAAAATATTCCAAGTATTTAATGGAGATACAGCACAGCCTAGCAACCTTCTGATCGGACAACGAATTCCACTTAGATTTCTCAATTTATTGTGCTACAAACAAACAAGCGGTGCTGATGAAACACAGAAGTGCAAGTTTGTATCACTAGGATTCTCCTCCTCAAGCAAGAGTTGGATTTTTTGGTCCTAAGAACCTGAGACAAACAGCCTCTAGACGGCAATCCTACACTGTCTCATACAAGCTTCATAACCATGTCATGCAATGTCTATTGACAACTCAGCAAGGACACAATTTCAATCTTCAAACAATATTATTTGAGAAGTCAGTAAACTGAAACAATTCTAATGTTTCCTGAGGACTAAATGAAAAGGTAATGAAAAAAATCTTTATGTATAACCCATACCATCTGAAAAACAATAGAAAAAGATCCCAACCAAAACAAAACAAAGCCTGTCAACAATGGATACCTCTAAGAAATGTCTTGCTCTGTGTTTAACCACTTAAATTTAAGCTACCTGTTTAACAACAGTGGGCTACAAGACGAAAGGGTAATTTATTTCTTGGAGGGAAGAGAACTTTAATAAAATGCTCTTGTTCCCAGACTAATCTCAGGGACAAACAACACTGGGAACCTGGTTTAGACTGAAACCGGCAGCTGCTAACTGCGTTCTTCACATAGTTCTTCATCTGATAGCCATCAAGAGATATCGACCACATATTGCTCCGGACTTTAAGGACTTGCTGCCTTAGATTTTTCTGAAATAATGTATTATTTTCTTAAAAGTAGAGCTGCATGATCTTTTTGAAGATGCCTAAAACTTCATGTGAAACTTACGCTCGTTCCCAGAAAGAAATGTAATCTCTAGTGATTTGCTGAGGGAAAGAAGCATAGAGAGGAAAAGCTTTTTAAGACTCACCTGACACGCAAAGTAACTTCACTACATTTATTTTAAGAATGCTATTTAAAGAATGCAGTATCAGGTACAGCTATAAGTCTAGGAAGCTGGTATCCCACCTTTGTAAAGAAAGCAAAAGTGATAACCACAAATGGTATATATTTGTTCAGGCCATTGCCAGTTCTCTGAAATGCCTGTGCTGGGGCATGCATTTAATTTTATAAGGCTATAATGAAATCAAATTGTGCATTTCAAAACAAATGAAAGACAGGCAAGGAACTGTGAAGGAGTCTCAGATGTGGTCTTGAGCATCAGCATAAATTAGACAGCCAAGACATAAATGATTTGCAGACATGGTGTCCTGGTGTAGCTCATACACTGAGTTCAGGGCTCAGAAAACACAAAACCAAGTGAGCAGAAGCTGTCCTGTGAACTGGCCTGAGCTAGTTGTACGGATTAAATGAGAAAGATACACATAACTTAAGAAAGTCAGCCTGAAATAAAATCCAAAACATTTAAGGCTGGAAGGATAAATTACCATGACCATCTTTTCATTTATCCACATCTTTTCATCTATTCCATCTATCTGATGTAAACAAGATTGATATTGTGGAAGAATTGTTAAACTTGTATACATCAACTGGAAAAATACTCTCCCACCTAAAAAACCCCATTCTCCTGGATTGGGTTATCCTTCTAAGCCTTCATACTCAGAAGTTTACAATTTTTCCACTTGAAGTGACTTAACACTGACCTAACTACAAGAGACACATATCATAACTGCAAAGAGGCTACAAAATAAGGCTGCTCTTAATATTTGTGTTTCTATAGGGAAAAAAAGCCCCTTGCAACATAATATTTTGTGTGATTGCAGAAGCCAAGTTTATATGCACCATGGCAATAATGCAATTACAGCTAGGGGACCCCTAGAAATAATTACTTTTCAACGTTAATGAAAGTTATAATTGAAGTAAAAACACAACATCAGTAAGTTTAATGTTGCATTTAAAGACAGAAAATATCCTGCTGCATTTCAGTGAACTTACAGCACTTTAATAGCAAATGATTTTTACATTATATAAGCCTCATATACCGAGTTGCTTTTGTTTATTACATTATATGAAAACCCCAGCAAACTAGAGTATGTTAAGACTTTTGCTTCTCCTCTCTCTTAAGCCAAATGCACATATGTATTAAATATTCTTACAGGTCCTGTTTTCTAGACTTCTCTGCTTAGCTGCCTTCCTCTTGAGTTTCTACATATGTTGTGGAAAACTAGACAGTGAACTGAGCCCTCATCACCACTTGGTATCCTAGAACGTCACTCTTTCTTGGTTCATGTAAACACTCTTCTTCCAACATGTCCCAAAAAAGATTTCCCCTTTTTGTCATATCACAAACATATTGAGTGCTAATTCAATCTGTTTGGAAATAATACTCAAGTCTCCTCTTCCTGCATCCTTTCCGTTAGTATTTGATTTCCACTTGTATTCATGCATTTTGTGTTTTTTCCCTAATGCTGCTCAAACTATTTAAAATATATTTTAAAAAAAAAATCAAACCCAATGATTGCAAATTTCTCCATCTCAGCACCAACTTCAGAGTTAAGCATATTTTATCTTGAAATTCTTTGTTGCTTGTTTTGAGACTTAAACAGCCACAAGCCCCAACCCTTTGACAGTCCTAATTCTTATAATTTGATCATATAGCAGTGTACTCTATGTCTTTCCAGAGAACAGTTTCTAGTAATAGAATTGACAGATTTCTATTAAAGCAGAACACTAGATAAACCAATAAAGATACAGTACAGTAAATTAACAGACTTTTAAACTACAACTACTTTGTTTCTTCTGACCTGCTCTTTCTATCAGCTATCAAGAAGCATACAAGTTATCTTCTGAGATCAAAGCCGTGTTGAATCCTTCGGATTGTCCTCTGCTATTTCTCATTTCCCAATTACACAGCATGCCTTCAGCTTTTCTTTCTTCCTCTGACTTCTAACAGAAACTGTCCTGTTGTCTTCTACTGTTCCTTGCTGATTGTAACTGACTTTATTCTCCTTTTGCCTTTCCCAATATGCTTGTGCCATCTTTTTATACTGACCAATTCTGACACAAGTATCTTTTTGACTATAATCAAATACATTCAGAATGGCCTCTTATTACACTTCTCAACCTTCCTATGTATGAGATAGCTTGATGATCTGCATTAAATATAGTATTTTTGAATTACAGAAGTTCCTTTTGGTTTTTGGACAATTTCCCTTTTTTTTTCCAGTTCTTTTCACTTCTTGTTTTTCTATGAACACAGCAAAGTCTCAAGAAATAACTGCTTTCCATTCCTGCATACAGAGCGTAGAAATAGCAGCATCACAGCTCTGTTAGTTCCCTATCTTCACCTGAAGAAGGCTGATAGCCTAGATGGAAACATTTTTCACTCTCAATATGACCACCCTCTTTCCAGAAAGTCACCTGAAAGGACAAAGTACTATCAGCTTCTTTAGAAGGTCTTATTTTGAGAACCATTCCTCCTAATCAGCTCATCCTACTCTGTGCTTTCTAATGTAAAAAAATAAAGTTTGATATGTTTCAAAAGAACTTCAAAACAGCACTCTTAAATCACAATTCCTTGTCTTGGGACACAACTGTTTCTCACTGCATCTGTAATAATTTCTGGTAGGCTGCTTCCTAAAGAGACCAGTAGGGCAGGGTAAAACTCAAGTACCTAAGAATGATTTGAATAAATTAAAAGCCACAGATAGGACAGGTTATATGAACACATTTTAGAAAAGAAACTATTTGGAAAAGGTATTATTTTTAGGTGAGTTATCTGAAGAACTTCCTTGTCTAAAATAAATTACTGATAACCTTGCACCCCATCTTTAGAAGGCACCTCAAGTTGAAAGGTACAGCAAGTACAATCCAGTACAAAGGTACAGCCAGTACAAGGCAATCCAGCTTGAATGATAAGTTTTGAAAAATCTAGTCCTCTTTTCAACTGCAGGAGCCATCATCCAGCTTTTCCTGCTGCTCAGATACCACTCCACTAGGATACACCTTTTAAGAACACATTACAAAAAATACATATTATAACAGTAGAAAAATGTTTCTTTCCATTTCCATTGTTTAATCCAGAATCACAATTTTAGGGCAGAATGATTTCTTATAGCTACCTAGCTTGTTTCTCTATTAGACTTGCCACAAGCCCTCATGCTTGGGAACTCCACATTTGCTGGCACTGTAATTCCTCACTTCAATACTCCACTGATCCTTCTTGGAAGAGTACTGCCTTTGCTACTGCTGAAGAAAAGACAATGGCTTTAACCAGCTCAGCAGCCTCAACCTGTGAGCAAGTATGCAAAACCGTTTCAAAAGAATTATTATTTGTAAATACAAGTTCTGAAATTGTTGCACACAGGAACATTTTGACTGTCCTCTCTAGTATTCAGTTTGTATTTTTAGTCTTGTATTTTGCCAAAACTCTTGACAGATGACAACATAAAATTATTGTTAAGCTGCTTATTTGAAAAAAATTATTTCCTGACATAGATCAATGTTTCTGTGAACACACGGCAAATAAGCAATTCCTTGAACAGGAACCTGTGCCTATGTTTTGGACTATCTTATTCCAGGTAAAGAATTCCTTGAAGGAGATCAATAAAAGTAAACTATAACAGTGGTTAGGAAAAAGTGCTAAATGAATGGTACATTATATTTTTCCATGTTTTTATGCACTTCTGAAATTCAGATGAATAGCAAATGTTTTAATACTTGTATCATAAAAAGCCTACGACTGCACTACCGTATTAAACATCAAGGATACTCCAAGTATTTCTCTTGTGCTTGCACAGACCTGCTATCTGTCTTTTCAATTAATGAGCACGCATTTCTGTGAAACTGCTCCAGAAAAATGGGGTTTCCACTGACTTTCATATCAAAGCAGATATAGTAGCGTTTAGTAAGGCTGAATGGCTTACTAAGCACACATATCCACTATCTATGAAGCAACTCTGCAAACTCATCCTGTGTTTTCTTATCCAGGTAACACATTTTAGCTATTCAGCATATTTGTTCCTGTATAAGTCCCACTTACAGAATTTAGTGTTCTTGCTAAGTGAGAATGGTTAAAATCTAGCTCTTGAATTATGCTAGCTTTACTCAAAAAAACCCCCACATTTTTACTGTATATTAACACAGAGACTTATCTGTCTCATTTGCAATATAAATAACATAATTAAATTCCATTAAATTCTGAGGATACACTGTTTTAAAAATGCACAGTTGTAGATCTTTCGCAATATCAGTTTTCTTACCAAAAACATTTCAAAAAGTATTCTCTTATGTACCACAGAGAGATTTCTACCAGACTTGCCAAGAAGTATTTACAGTAATAACTATCACTCTAAAATGCCAGGATTTTGTTTACTTTCTTGGTGAAGAACAGATCAATCATCTTTCCACAGGAATCACTGCAACATCATCAGACTTAACAGCTGCAGGACAATCCCTGTGGCAAGGCAGGAGTAACTCCTCCCATGAGCAGAGCTTCACACAGTACATGCACCCTGGGGAGGAAAGCGAAGAGACAACAGACCTTCGGTGTTACCTATTTGTCTCTCTAGATCTGCTGCCTCATCTGGTGTTGCGCGGGGGAGGACACCAGGGTCACTGAAACTAGTTCGCAGCAGGGTCCCCATCACGAAAAAGAAAAGAATCCCACCAATTGCAGGTATAGCCGGCGTAATCTTCTCTGACAAATATGGGCAACTGGAAAGAGAAAAAGATTCAACAATCAACAACATGCAATGCAACTTGCTCTCAAAAGCTGTTTATCTCTATAAATGCATATGAAGAATTCAATTTCTCTTGATACATTACTTGCCTTGGAATATTTATGGAAGCTGAAATTTCTGTCTATGTGTTCATGACACTTCTGGAATTTTTCATAGTATGTTCAATATAATAAAGGCACAAGTAGCATAATAATGACCTCACTAATATGCAATACTCATTTACATAAGAAGATAAAATATTTTTATCACCAGATAATAGGCTTATATATTTCTTCACCTGCTGCCCAATTACATTAAAGTAAATTGGGCAGGGAGAGGAAAGGAGAAATAATCTGAAGAAGCCCGTAACACGAAGAAATAAGCCACACTGAAATACATAATTAAGTCTACAAAATGGATTTATCATCCACCAGAAAGGTGGTGCTCAAGAACATGCAACACATTCCTTTAACAGTCTCGGTGTGTATCAATATTGTAACACCTCTACTGATCTTCTTTCTTAACCCATTTCTTGTAACTTAGAAACTTGTTTACTCATTTACAAGGTAAGAAGAATGCAAACGACAGTTCAACACACCCAGGAGCAAACAGTCCAGGGACATGTCTATGGCAACATCAACAGCCCTTTAGCAGGGCAAAAATGGCTCTATGTTTACCAGATTTACAATATATATATATGCAGAGTTTAAGACTGGATTACAGTTTTACCAAATTTTCCTCATGTTTCACATATGATTAAATCAAAATGGACAGAAACACTGGAATCCAACTAATACACAAATATAAGTATCTCTTTACAGCTCTGCAAAACGAAGGGATATGAACACTTAGACATTACAGAAGCACTGCAGCACCGTCTTAGAAAACATACAGGCTGACGACTCTCTTCATAGCTCTTATATTAAGTAGGTGGAGGTAGAATACCAAGATGGCTTTATTTACTTCTGATGCCTGCGTAAGAACTCATAAAATAAGCCTACAAACAGAAGTCAAAAATCAACAAGTTCTAGGCCTTAGGGCTTCATCTAAACTTGCTAGGTATCAATCAAGTTTAATTAACATTGTCTTCCCCATTTCTGCTGACTGCTTTAAATGATGATTCAGATGAGCAAGGTTTTGCACTGCAAGTCAGTTAACCTCAGTGGAATGTCAACTCTGAGCAAGCGATGACAATGTCAGCTCCACTGTCCATCACTTCTGCCGACAGGATGGGGAGAGAATGGAAACACTTTTCATACCAGCTGCCATGTACAAAGCATTTATCTCCCTGCATAATACTGTTAAAAATACTTGGCTGTTTCACCAAACCTAGAGGGTTTCACGGATGTAGTGAGTCCATATGCATTACACGGTGCACAGCATAACGAGTGGAAATCATCTCTCCCTACATGAATGCAATACTACAGGTGTAACAAAAGATTAAAAAGACAACTGGGTATTAAAAAAACACGAGGATCAAGAGATACTGTGGTTTCACATACAAATAAACTGTTGAAATACTAGGAAACATCCTTCAAATGTATACTTTCAGGAAAATTTTCAAAGACCCAGATTTATGAAAGCAGTGTTAGCTAAAGGAAGCAGCAGCAAGATGTAAGCCTTGGTAGTGATAAGCCTTGCTCCACTCATGTCAGGAGAAGCCTGTCAGAACAAGCAGCCAAAGAGAAGCTTTCATACTACACGAATGTCCTACTGCTCAATTTATTTCTTGCCACAAAGGATTACTGAAATCAAAACTACTGTAATATGCTCAGACAAGAGTACAAATAGGCTGCAAGGAGGTATATTTAAAAGGATTAGAGCAAACATGTACATTAATGAACACTAAATATAACACAATTCTCTCACTCTTCTAGTGCATTATTCATTACACGTACCCAAGAAATTGCAACTGTGCTGAAGTCTGTTGACCGAACAAGAGCTGTATGTGTGTGAAAGGTAACATGAGATAATCTCAGGGTAGCACAGTAGGCACAGAACAATTTCAACACTTGCCAACAGAAAACCAGCAATGGCATTACATACACAAATTCTCATTGATACTCACAGGATGGAAACTAAGGGCCATCATGACTAACATATTTCCTTTTAACAGTAATTTCATATGAAATTGGGAGAAAGAACAAATTGATGTGCTGAAATACTAAGAAAGCCCAACACTGCTTAAGAGTGATGTTTTCAGCACAGTAAAAAAGCACGAAAAAATCTCCCTGCCTGGCTGAACCAAGCCCACCTGCAGTGAAAAAATCCCACTCTCAAAAGCCCTGTACAATCTTCACAACAAGCAAGTGTGAGGTAATCTACTTCGCCTAAAATTGTTTTCAAGGTTTAACAACATGTATTTTACCATCTTTGATTTGGAATTAATTCAGCAATAACACAGAAAAGACTGAAGATGACATCTTTGGGAATAATAACTGAGTAATATTCCACCAATTAAAAAATATTTCAAGCTGAGAAACCAGACCATGCAGCTCCTTACAGAGATTCAGACAGTAAGTTTGGGCAGGACCATTTAACACAGTCTGATTTATGTACAGACCATGTAATATTACATGGGCTTGCAGAGAGCTCAATGACATCTCTCCTTTAAAAAATCCAATTAATTTTTGAAATACCTGTGACCTAAATTAAAAAAAACAAAACAAAACAAAACAAAAACAAACAAAACCCAGCAGATACCGTTAGACCTTTTTTCTTCACATTTGTTTAAAAAAAAGGGGGAAAAATCTTACTTCACCTGACTTATTAAAAAATCCACTAAATGTGACTTTAATTTAAAAACGTGGATCTTAGCTCAGCATTGCAAATAAATCTTTAGAAATACACTTGCATATTTACATATTTTATGTTTGCATGCTTATATAACAAATGCATTTGTACTGCTACATTAAGTTAATATTATTTTAAATACTTCTAGTGTTACTACTTTTAGAATTGTCAGATACTGAACACAGAAAAAGATTATCCTTCATGTTTGCTCGGATTCCCTAATTAATTTAATTGAGGATATATCCCTTCAGGCAGCAGCTCAGATATTACAAGAAGTATCTTTTTTTGGAGGGTATTTTCAATGAGTTTTTAAAGCAAACATTAGTGTGTATTTCCTGACAGCAAGTTTCAGAATTTTCCCTGCAGAGGGACTCCCTGTGCAGAGAGACCTGCCCACTGCCAGTAACACTTTGATAAACAGCAGAGAGCTCCAGGACAAAATCTCTGTCCTACTGAAGAGCAAGCAGTGACAAACCTTTTCCAATTGGCACTTGGTAACTACTAGATGTGAACTGACGTCCTCAGTTTACATCTTAGAAAGGGTAAAACGGTTGTTTCTAATCTGTAAGGACGGCAAGTACTGACTAGGTCTAACCCAGAAAACACATGTTTAGAAAATATTACTAGACCACAGACCCCATTAGCAACTGTTACTGTGAAAATTGCTTTTTCAGACAAAAATGTTTGGATTCACATACTGCAAACTGTAACATAACTTGAAGTTCTGAATTAATTGAGAACTTTGATACTTTTATCCCTGCTTTTTGCTTGGCTTCTCAGCTGCTTTTTTGAAGCATCATGTGAAAGTTTGCATGAGTGTAGGAGGGAAATAAAATCTGGTGGAAGACTAGTCTGCCACAGCTCGATAAAAATAAAAACACCCTGGCACAGAAGAGGTAATAATCAAGCATCACCCCTGTGAACAAAGGATGCAGAAGTACAAAAGCAACTCTTACACCCAGCAGCCCTTGTAACTGTGTAACCATGCTCCCTGTGGCTACCGAGATCTACAGAAAAATACATATAGAAACTGGGCTGAGGAGCGCGCACAGTCAGAGTCTTACAACTTTCAAGCACTGTCATTAGAAAAGGGGAGGAAAGAAAAGAAGTCTCCTGAAGGCCTTTCCTGGAAAGATGAAGGCTTTCCTGAAAGGTTCACTGACAGTTATTCACTGATGGGGAGACTCAATAAATGACAAATCTATCCAGTATGGGTATCTGAAGAGAGGCTGAGACTACATTTAAAACAAAAAGGGTTTTTATACATTGAAGATTTAAATTAAGATTTGCTCAGCTGGCAGGCAGAAAACAATAAAAGTACAAATTTGATGCAAAGATGAAATAGCCATCACTCTTAATTACACTAATTAAAAAAACCAAAACAACTCTACAAGCTTGGCTTGCAAGACTGTTAAGAGGATACTCTATGTCAAGCTGTTCATCAATATAAAACTCTTTGTAGCACATGTAAAATATATGTACTCTAGGAAAAATAAAGTTGAATGAAGTAACATAAGGAAATAAAAATTATTGTTCCTTTTCCTACATCATCAGCTTCATTTGTTTCTGCACGTACTGCCTGTTTATTATAGCAGTGGCTATTGGCATGCAGGTGATGTCCAACAGAAGAGAGAAGGCTGGCACTGTGCACCCTGGGTTCAGTTCCACGTGTTATAAGTTAACATTTGAATGAGACTGGGCTGCTGTCTTCAAATTAGCCCAAGGGGTTTGTTGTTTCTCCTTCTACTCTCATTTATGGCTCCTCTCTCAGCTTACCCTTCCTTTCAACTCCACTGCATCATTGCTCCAAGCCACTGTCCCAAACTTCTGCCCTTATGCCAACACAAATCTTCGTCAGGTTCTTTAGTGATCTAAGTTACTTCACTAAAATGTATGAAAATGACACCATTTTGTTGACTACTCTGTCTGTCTCTCTAACAAACCAAAAATGCACTTGAAAAGGATACTGGCACAAAGCAAGGGAGACAGAAGCACACACGAGACTACAGGGAAAGGGAAACTTGGACAGTGGGAGGAGACCTCAGTTTTAGCAGCTGTCAGTGAGGTTTTCATTCAGACCACAGCCTCTTGTGAAACCATGTTCTAACCTTGACCTCTTCCAATTTAGAGATGGCAACAGAATACCCATATATAGACAGATTAAAGGCAAAGCAAGACTCTGGGCTAGAAGAACAAAAATAGCTTATAACTTATTTTACTAATGATAAGTTGTCAGTGCAAAGAAAGCAGCCAAGGACATGCATGAAGAGCAACACAGGCAGAGGAAGACAAAGATGGGCAAAACATGAGGGCACAGCAAAAACCTGGGAGGCTGCTGCATAATAAAGAATTTATAAAGATAAACAGGACAAAGACAATGATCAGAGTGAAATAATTTCACTGTGGAATTTTGCATTAATTTTGTTGTGGAGTTTGGAGGGTTCCTTCATTTACTTGTTTTTATCAGAGGCATGCTGCTGGTACACAAAAATTGTGATATAATTTGAGTATAGATTAGTCCAAGTAACGTTTACATGAAATTCCTAACAAGATTAGCTAAGGAAGTTTTGCATTAGTTTCCTACATCTGCCTCATTCTTTTGTACAGCTTTTAAAATCCCTACTGAATTGTTTTAAGGGATATTAAGGAACACACAAACTAATTTCAATAGGATTTGAAATTTACTTTAAAAATTAATTTATTTCATTATCATTTTTGTTTTGAACATTCTTTCTAAATCATACAACTCTCTCATTTCACAATGGTAAGGCAGTTTCAAAAACTTATTTGATAGAATACAAGATAAAAATCACTCTTCTGAAAATTTGCTTCATTTCAAATTCAGGAAATCTAGAATGTTTGCAAGCATGTGAAGACTATGGAAATCAGAACAGTCGCCAGACAAACGGCAGGATGACAACAGGAACAGAAGCAAAGCCAGAATACTACCTCCTCATCATCTTAATAATCTAAAATATTATGACCTAATTAGAAAGGCATCTTTATTGAATGGATTCAGACAAGAGGCATTTAAAGATACCATTTAACCTTGCTTAAATGCTTTACCAGTTTATTCGCTATTTTACAGTATTAGATACATCTTACTTTTTCTATACTTGCTATATTTCTTGGGGCTAACTCCATTTAAAATTAATTCTAATTGAAAAAAATTTTCAAGTGGAAATACACATAAACTAATAGTAATTCTAGTGTGTAACTAAGTATTCTAGCCTCTACCAGCGCATAGAAATGATTACTTAAAACAAAGAAGATTAATATGATGAAATCACACAGATTACTGAACTAGCATAATCCTTAACCCTAATTAGGTAAGTGCTTTATAAGTTCTCTCCAACCTATTACAAAATAAAATTAGCTTAACATTACCCTAAACTACAAAAGCTCAACAAATGTTCTTCAAAGTTTCACGTAGAAACTGGATGCAGTTTGGTCTTTAAAGCTGTTCAAACCCATGAGCAATTACTAAGAATGAGAGCCTCCTCTGGCTCAAACCCACAAGCATTCAATGGAACTCCTTGCAGCACTGATTCCATTAAATTGTAATGCATTACCATTGAAATAAGATTGACATTGGTTGGATTTGGATGTAGGAGTTTAGATGAAGCACTGTTGATTATGACATTGTAGAAGATAACCACAAACTCTCTCCTACAAGTGAAGATCTTAAGGGTTTAACACGGCACATACACAACAATCAAAGTAACAGCCGCACGTGACCTCCCAGGTTTTATTGCTACGTGAATTAACTCCAGTGATCTGCTGTCAAACTTCAAAGCTGGAATAAATAAAATGCATAATTCAAAATTAACCTGTCTGTGAAACAGATGTGGTTGCTGAAGCTCCAGCAAGGGCAATTATATTTTACTTTGTTCTAGAGGTAAGGAACATCTTTGTTTTACAAAACACTATTTTAAAAATTTTGATTCCATCAACTGTTGGTCAGAAATTTCCATGCAAGGTAGTGAGAAAATGGGGAATATCTACCAAACTGGTAGATAGATTGAGTGCCTCTTATGAAAAGTCAATGCAAGTATAACATATCCTCAAAATACAAACTTAGAAAAGGCATAGCTTCCAAACATGCAGCAAATCGAAGTCTTGCTTTATTGCTATTTCGGTTCCCAGACTAATTACTTACTTGAAAAACTAAAAAATATATTTGTACTTAAATTTTCCAGTTTTGCATACAGTGCAAGGTTTGGTTTTCATAGTGTAAGACTACCAATAAATGAATTCCACTAAATACATAAACCTGTAATTTCTTTTAAACAGCCCATATAGAACACTTTCTTTCCTGTTGTGCTTCATACTGCTTCCTTATTATTTCTTATTATTTCCTGTTATGTGATTTTATAACTAAACCATCAGGTTAATCCCAAGTACTAATGAACTGAAATGAAAACTGGGACAAAACAAGCAGAAACGCATTACACCACGACTAAGTCCCTAAAGGAGTGTGAGCTTTGAGGTGATTTTTCACAGGATCCTCTGGAAACTGAAGCATACACAAATAAGTTGCTGCTAGTTATTGGACTCTGAGCTTTCAATGAGGCATTGTTTGTTTTCACCCTCCCCAATCCATAAGGTCTAAAGGCTAGATGTAAAGCCTAGCTCTTGCTAAAGGGCAAAGGCTTGTCAATGCAATCCCTACCTCTGGCCACATTCCACTGTCACCCTGTATAGCACAAATGAGCTGAATTAACACTGAGTTAAAACAGAAGAGCTGTTCTTCATCTATTCCTTTTCCAAAAAAAAAAAACAAAACAAAAAAAAAAAAAAACCCACACACACACAAAAAAAAAAAGCAAAACCAAAAAACCAAACCAAAACCACCAAACTCAAAAAACCAAAACCACCAAACTCAAACCCCTCCCCCACCAAACATCCATTTTCTATTTTCTGTTTGATCAATTCCCTAAACAATTTAATTAACTGTGCAATTAATGAGTGCCAGAGAACAGGTGGGAACACACAGAAGGCACAATGAAGTTCAACTGTGATTTCTAGATCACTCAGCTGCTATGCAGAAATCCCACCCACACTCACAATCTTAGGAATAGTGAATCCAATATCTTATTGTCATGATTTAACCTGGCAGGTATCTAAACACCATACAGCTGCTCATTTACCCTGGATTATTATTTTTTTTACTCTTCTTTCCTCTGCAGTTCTCCATATCACAAGTCTTTACAGAACACACAAAAGAACTTTCATCTAAAATACAGGAAAAAATATTTACATCTTAACTTCTCAGTGAAAACTACTATAATAAAAGCCTTTGAATATTCATTGAGAAGCAGATACAACACCTCCTAGGGCTCCTTTACTTATAAAAATGGAGAACTGATAATCCTACCC
>VXBB01002206.1:283692-313909 GCA_013399915.1 Illadopsis cleaveri
CACACACAAAAAAAAAAAGCAAAACCAAAAAACCAAACCAAAACCACCAAACTCAAAAAACCAAAACCACCAAACTCAAACCCCTCCCCCACCAAACATCCATTTTCTATTTTCTGTTTGATCAATTCCCTAAACAATTTAATTAACTGTGCAATTAATGAGTGCCAGAGAACAGGTGGGAACACACAGAAAGCACAATGAAGTTCAACTGTGATTTCTAGATCACTCAGCTGCTATGCAGAAATCCCACCCACACTCACAATCTTAGGAATAGTGAATCCAATATCTTATTGTCATGATTTAACCTGGCAGGTATCTAAACACCATACAGCTGCTCATTTACCCTGGATTATTATTTTTTTTACTCTTCTTTCCTCTGCAGTTCTCCATATCACAAGTCTTTACAGAACACACAAAAGAACTTTCATCTAAAATACAGGAAAAAATATTTACATCTTAACTTCTCAGTGAAAACTACTATAATAAAAGCCTTTGAATATTCATTGAGAAGCAGATACAGCACCTCCTAGGGCTTCTTTACTTATAAAAATGGAGAACTGATAATCCTACCCACTCTACATATCAAAAGTATGTATCACATTGTTATACATAAAGCAACTAGAAACACAAAGCAAAGAGGAGGATAAAACCAAGTGAGCCTAACCTCCTCTTCCCCAAAAGAAGCAGAGCTGAGCAATTCAGCAACTTGATCATAAAAAGACTCAAGAGGCTTGCTTGTAGTAATTTCACAGCCACGGGTCTCCACAAGTGCTGGAGGAGTTTTACCTGAAATGGCATCCTTTGCTTTCTCCTGCTGCCTCCTCACAGTCTCATGTGAATTCTCTTATCCCACACTAAGTGCTCATTGGAGAGGCAGACTGGCATACTGCAGGCTACCTCAGATTAAAAAACACCCCAACAACTAATTTGCAGTCATGGTTCCAAAGCAGTGCCAGATCTCCATACCTAAAAATGGGTCAGTTTAAATATATCAAAGACCAGCTTGAGGCAAATCATTTATTTCATAGAAAAAATAAGGCACACAGTGCTTCATCTACACAGAGATTCATCACCACTAAAAATATTTGCATTAACAATATAATTGAAACAGCTAGAAATAGCCTTTCACTGTTTTTCCTTAGAACTGAGATTTAGGTGCAAGTCACAGAAGTCCAGGCATGAAAAGTTTAAGAAATACCCTAAAACAAAAGATTGCTTCTGAATCACCAGAGTTTAGCAATGTCATAGCATTAGATTACCTTTAGGGATGTGTGCAGAAAAGATTGCACTCTTTGAGTAATGCAACACTTTTGTCTGAGCATTTCCTTTTTTTGGAAGACATTTAAATGCTCTTTATAGATGTCTATGTTAAATGCTCATCAAACCTAGATAAGCATGTTCAAACTGAAAATCAGTGACTTTATCATATTATATTTTTCTCTGTACTTCCACAAACACATCACTGAGGGGCACTTTCCTCTTGGGAAAGGCCACTGACTGAAATTATTAATTTCATATTCTCTTCCTGAATATTTCTATAATTCACCAAAATTTACTTCTACCATACATCAATTCTGTGATTTAAATCACCTGCTTAAATAAGAAAAAAATAAATATTTTAAAATAAGAAAACAGCATATTTTCTCTTAAGCCAGCCACATCAATCAAGAAATACGTATCACAGAAAAATACAATGAAAGTTGTATCACAGAAATGTTACTTCAAAAATTAAAAACTAAGGATGAAAATCATCCCTGTTAATGGTTTAACGTTGAGGGTACCAGAAGATTCTGTAGCAAGCACAACAACAAAAAATTTCTTCATTTAAAATAATTATGTTCTTCACATAAATGTCAGTCACTTAAAAACGACAATTACTTTACAGTTATATGCCATACAGCAACCAAATATTTTGACTGCTAATGCATAAACCAGATCTGAATGCAAAATTAATGAAGATATGCCCAGTTTTTACTGTTTCTTAAAAATATTTTATTCGATATTCCCACTCAGTTTTAATTTTTTGTCATATGCAAATTTCCTTTTCTACTGTTTTATTGAGATTTTCAAGCCTTTTCCCAACTAATATACAATTTTGTCCAATAATTATTACAACCCCTAATTTTAATGTAAACCAAAACAGGATTTCAGTTAGGGGAGATTAACAAACACTGGGTGTTACTGCTATCCTTCTTTGAAAGTATAATTTATTTCTTCAGTTTCACATTTGTCTTTTTTTGTCAGACTGCCAAAACTGCTAAAAATTGTCACAAGAAGGTGAAGCAAAGAAAATGTCTTTGTTACATCCACTGAGACTGTAAATTTCAAATTCTTTTCTTCTTCTAACATTTCAATTATGCAACTTGTTAGCACCTGTATGACATGATCCCCACTGAAAGAATACATTTTTTGCCAGTATTTACACAGACACCAGTAGACAGCTTTGCAAGTGGAATGATGTGAACTCTTTCCCTAAGGCAAACCAGCCATGAAAATCAGAGAAAAAGCTCAGTTACTTCACTGTTCCCAGAATATACTCTCTGGAATTGCAACATAACATTTATTCTCTATCTTTACACTGTCAAACATGTTCTGCTGTCCACCCTCCAGTTTCATATGCTGACATAAAAACAATTCCCACAGACACTCTCAACCATGCAAATACCACACCAACTCTTGGTCTTCACTTTGGCACTTTTACATAAACAGGAAACCAGCGGCGCACAAAACTAAACAGAAATGGAAATCTTCTGAATACTTAAAACAATTGCACAGAAGCTAAAATAAAGATTGCAACTGACTGTACAAAATGACATCACATTACAGCCTATATCTCTGCAGTGCACCATCTTTAAATGTACATCAGCGATGTGCAACCTGTTTCACTGAGTCCTTCAAGCATTGATATCGTGAGCTCCACCTTTTGTCCTGGTGTTTTCTGTCTTTAACCAGTTTTGCTTCTTTGGCTGATCCCTCAGACTCTCTCCTGACTGAGAGGCTGCCTGGGCCCTTTTGCCAAATCTAAATGCACATATTCCTCATGCTACAGCACCAGAGGGGAACTGCAGATTCTACAACACCCCACCACTGTCCCAATTTATCTGAGGATATTCACAACTGAATTTAAAGAGAAGCTGCTACCCTGGGTTAATCAGTGGCTTCATACACAGCAACACAAACAGATCATAATCAGGAGACAGATCCAGAGTTTGGTAACCTTCTACAGACTTCTTCTAACCTGTCTTCTGATTACATCTCTTCTCCATGGCAAAGTTTGCCTTTCAGGTTGGCAGAACACACTACAACCCAAGAGATGAGCTCCATGGAGCTAAGAAGCATGCTGATTATGTCACTTCAAATAGCTACTCTAAATAAAAGGATAAATGCCCAATGCGTTGCTTCTCCTTCCTTTCTGTGTCCCTTAAATGACAACAAAGTTCAGGAGTTTTCAGGTTTGTGCCCAATTTCTGAATAGTTTTCTAAGGAAAGTGCAATATAATGGGGATTTATAGAATTTTCTGTCTGCAAGTGCTCAGAAAGGAGCGACCTTGGTGCATCTTGCTCCTAGTTCTAAAAAGTATACTAAAGCTCACAGTGGATAAATGACAAAGTAAAGTGTACATCCAACACTGCAGCAGAGTAAGCAATTTCTATTTACAAATAAAGGGCACACCAGGAGTACAACCTTATGTTTCTTCACAGGTATACAAAACCCCTTTTTCCTAGACTACTTCCACTCTTTTCTCATATTGGACAGTTTGTCAGACACATTTCTATTCTGCCCATGAAGTCAAAACTTACAAGGATACAGAAGACTCTAATGAGATTTTGCTGAATGGATGAAAAAAGGACTGAAGACTATACATCTCACAAAAACCAGACATTATCCTAAACCACACTCTAATCTGGAGAGAAACTTCTATTTCAAATTTATGTTAATTAAAACGCTAAACATTACATTTCTGTCCTGAACTGCAATCTAACATTAATATCCTCTATGTCCCAAATACATACTAACAACCTTGTTTAAAACATGCAGAAAATACTAGGGCTGGAGGGAAATAAACATGCAAGAGCTACGAGTGCAATTACTCTATTCAGAAAAGCTACAAATAGCAAGCAGCATGGCAAATACCAAGTCGCCAGTGCAGCTGTATTAATTCTCCCAAAAGATTTTTAATGCAACTACTCTTGAATAAAAATTCATAGCCATGAATGCATATGAGCCCTATTACTGGTGTCTGAATCCTCCCCAACACTGAGAAATACTAAGATAAGAGCTCTCTGCAATTTTTCAGTCTGTTAGAACAGTAGAGAGATTAAAATGCAACAGTCCACATCTGCCAACCCAGAACAACTGCCAGGCTCATGTTTCAGGCTCATGTACTACACAGAGAGTATGATCATCTCACTGTGAGCATCCTCAGGATAGCACAAATCTCACTCTTTGAACATGGGCACATTCTGCTGCTTCTCAACAGCAGTGATAATTATTCATAGCCTCTTCAGCTGTATTTTGTTCTGTAACCTAAAAAAAAAAAAGGAGACACTTGTTCTAAATGTCTGTCCTACCCCAGGATGAGGTTCCAGGAAAAAGACAGCACTTAGGAACACGATTAACACCGACTGTAATAGAACCTAGTGCCAATATGAATCCAGTCTTTGAGACAGTTTCATTAATTCATACTTTATTAACCCCTTCTCTCTTGTTTATGGAAATATACATATAACTCACGAAAGTAATTAAAACATCTGTAGGCATGCTGCTCTTGACAAAAACCTCTCAAGGTACTTCTCATATGGTACTGAAGAACTAAATTAAGTATTAAATCTCTATGCCAAGGAAATCAGCAAAAGTAAGCAAAGAGCAAACAAAGGCCCTGGTAGCACTACTGGCCAGCAGCAGTCTACTAGAGTCAAACTGGTATAAGGAAGTGTCTAGATGACAAAATAAGTACTGAAAATATTTTTTAAATATATGGTGTAAACCCCCCCAGTTGTTAATATGCTACATTACAATCATACAGTGCAAATGTCTCTAATTTGTATATGACGTTATAATATTCATACTAAAATTAGCTAGAATGATATATGCATTTCAAAACAACAAAGAAACATTCCTCGTTTTTTGAACTACTCTGCAGTCAGATGCTTGTAGCTTAGCCAACCCTCTGCAGCTGCTTCGACACCATGCCAATGCCTTCACTTCCTCAGCCTTTCTATCCTTAGGAAACAATCTCTGGAGACCTAAAGAGTATTGCACAAACAATACTGTATCCTCCAACTGTTGCTAAATGCAAAATCCATCTTGGCTTCTTTTGTTTCTTTTGAAGGACATTGAACATGTGCATTGGACTTCATTTTTGTTTGATGAAATAGTATTTCATTTTCTTTCAAAAAGGAGACAGATAACCTAAGAGAGGCCCATTACAATAGAGGTCAGAAACAGGTCAGTGGATGGGGCAGGAGACCAGGAATCAGTAAAGCTGGCTTCCTGGATCAGTCAGCATTCTGTTGTGTGACCTTGTGCAAAGGCAATTCACCACACTATGATCCCTCTTCTTTTTTGGAGCATCCACCTATCCAGGACACATTCAAGACAAAATTACATGCCAAATCCTGCATAACTATAAAATTCCCCCTGGTTATTTATTTTTATTGGGGGATTTTTTTTTGCTGCCAGTTAACCTCGATGATGGTCTTGGACACTGCTGTACAAAAACACTGTCTAAGCAGCAAGCAAATCAGCTGGAATCTCTAGGTAATACTGAAATACAAATAATTACTAACAGGAAACACTGCTTGGCTTACACAATACAACAGGGGAAGAAAAAGGAGGAGGACTTAAAATAGTAACTCCATATGTTACTAAGCTGATTATTAGTTGTCTCATTAAAAAATACTACGGTTACAAAAAATATAGAAAATTTATCAATCCAATAGTGTTCCAGCTGCTTTGTCCTTTACACATTTTAATATAGCTTTATGAAATTATACAATTCAGCTTCAAACAAGAACTTTACTGGTTTTCAAATATATTTAATAGGAACCTGATGCTGACAGACACATTAGAAAGCTTCCTTCCAAGTATAGTCAGCACATCTTCCTCAATATTTTAGACAATAACTCTAAGGAAATTACTCCAAAGTTCCAGGGGTTAAAAAGTTTCTGGAGATATCTGAATTCTCCTGTTTTTTTCTGTGAAGTGAATGACATTGAGAAACAAGCATGTTCCAAGAAAGTAATTTCATTCAAAAAAAGCCCTAGACTTTCTGAATTTCAGGATCTGAGCCTTGAAGCAATCAGCTATTATCTATTTGCCACTGTGAGGAATAACTGTAGTCCATACAGATCAAAGTAATTTCTTCCATCACCAACATGCTGAGAGTAACTTTTTGTTGAGAGTCCAAATGAAGCTCCTCTTCCTCTCAGCCAGCTTAGTCATTTCCACTCCTGCCTTGTGCTGACACAAATGATCCAGGGAGTAAGTGCTTGAGTGAGAAGTGAGATGGTTGGTTGTTTGTTTTTAAACTTACTTTCAAGGGAAAATTGGTTTTCATTGTTTAGATTTGTCTGCAACTTATTGCTGATTGTTAATAAATAGATGATCACCAATTGATGATCACCATTTTCAAAGATCTGAAATAATATTTAGTTAAACTGTAACACAGCTACAAGAGGGAAAAGCTTTGAAATATTTTTAGGGAAAAATCAGACACCTCCATTTAATTTGAGGTATAGCATAGGATTGACTCCAGCACAGTAAATACTATGTAGTAACACTGAACTTTAAAGGAAAGCAAAAAGACATTCACAGATAATATGAATAGGTGCTATTAAGCAATACTTACAGCCCATTATAATTAAGATGACTGATTAAAGAAATAAACCAAAGCACATAAAAATCCCTGGCCCTTCAACATTTTGCTCTCGAACTCCACAGAATTTTACAGGCAAAACTCTTTTTGAAACAGAAATCCCAATTTCACTCAGCCTCTTCAAAACACTTATCTAAGTTAAAATAGGTCATCATCTGCACAGATATGAACTACATTTACAAAGCAAATTCTACCATTACCATCATAACAAGGGAAATTTGACTTTTTTCCTTTCTTTCGTTGTTGATTTTGTTATATAGCAGTTCTCTGAATCCTAGATAACGAAGAAAGTGTTGGTATTATATGAGAGTTACTGCTACTTGATAGAAGATTTGTTTAAATTGTAACTTCCTCTTGTGTCAAGCAAAAGTATTTGCTGTATGATTTTACTTAGTAGAACATGAATCTCTTTTGGACAGAACAACAGTTAAATTGTTAGTGTTGATATATATTCTCCAGACTACAACATATCATTAGTGATAACACTTCAATAACTCTGATTTCTAGGCTTAAGTAAATTATAAAATAATCCTATGATTTAATGGGTAAAAAACCTCCTACATTGTCAAACTTCCCGTATTTTTCACTTTCTTTCTTTAAATCCTGAATACAGACAATCAGACACTTTGCACCTTCTACGTGCAAGAAAAGCACATCTCTCCATTAGTCTCTCTGGCATTTACTGTGAGAAATCTCTGCTTAAGAAACTGGGCAAATCTGTATTTGTTCCCAATACCTTTATGAGTTGATTAAATCAACTCCAGCAAACACAGAATGAATCACATGAGCTTAGTCCAAAAGCCAAACGCTCAGCGCCATCTCTAAGATGACACAAACACCTCTAAATTGGGAAAGGATTAACACTGGTGTGGGACTACAAATGGACTAAGTAGTGAAGCTTATTGACCATTTGAGCTGGGAAGCACCAAAACACCTTCCTTCAACACTAATAGCTTTCCTTAGTTCCCAGCCCTTTGCTGTGAACAGATGACTCCGTGTGGTCAGTGTTGAAGAGTCCTGAGTGTTGGTTGTCCTTCCACCCACCACGCACATTAGCCGTGAGACATGGATAGCAGTCATAAAACAGCACCTTGTGTTCCCAGTGAAATTAAACTTTTAGAAGACAGCTGTCCAGGCAACCATCCTGATAAACAGTTCTTATAAATAAAAATGCAACCGAATTTTTTATTCCTACTTAGGTAACAACACTATCTCAGCACCTGACAATTCCCCAACACTTCAGACTCCAGACAGAGTAAAATTCCCTCTGCTCAGCAGAGAAACAACTACAGAGACTACACCTGGGAGCCTCTTTATACAGAAGGATGTTGCAACTCGGTGGTTTCAATTATCTCAAACTGGCAGGAAAGAGCTATATTCCAGTGTTATAAACCTATAATAAGAGAGAAAAGAATCATTTTAGGGGGAAAGGCATTTTCAATGCAGCACTGACTGAATAGCTTCATTTTTGTTCCTTTCAGCACTGCTTCCTTTCCAACAAAAGCAAATTTTGAGTGACAGGAAAGTACATTTCCCTCTGCCCTGCAGCTCACTCTGTGACTGTGCAATCAATGGCAAAGTCTGAAATGGGAAAAAAAGAAATCCAGCAAAACCCAACAGTGATGAATGATGAATGCCATACAAAAATATATGTCCTTGTATGGCCTGGAGCTTCAGAAAAGAAAAGAAAGATTCCTGAAGAAATGCAAACATCCAAGAGACAGACAAGCCTTAGTTAACAAGGTTTTTTCTTCGAAGTATTTGTACTAACTACCTACACACCACCAGCACTATTTTGTTAAGGGACATGATACTGAGTAAATTGGGTCACCACCACGGCAGTGACCAGCAGGTGCCATCTTGTTGACAAAGTACAAAAATACGCTTCATAAAAATCCTCACAGTCAGACTTTTATATGTTATACAGGTGACACTTAAGACTAGATCTGTGTATTATTCAACCAGCAACACTTCTGCTGACACTTTTTTTTCACTTGGTCTAACAAAGCAGAATGGAAAGACACTATCAACTGCACTTTGGATTTAATCATGTCTCATTCACATTCAGAGTTGCATCACCTTAATTAAAGGCAGGACTGTAAGCAAGTTGAAGCAGCTTTATAGGTAAATCACCCAATCCACTTTAGGTTAATCTATGTGTAACTCTACTCACCAAAGCAAAAATGTCTTAACAGAGGCATAACAAAGGAAATATGAAAACTCCCTGTGTGTACAAGCTTTAACTTAAATTTGGTTTTGCATGAAGTCAGTACCCAGATTTTGGATCTTCGAATCCCAAAGAGTAATAATAAAAAGTTTTATTAAATAATAAACAAAATAATAAAAGAGTTTTGGTTTCCACACCCATGTGAAAGCTGGATACACAGACACAGCATAGGTTGAAGAATTCTCCATCTCTAAGGACAGCAGAAGAGCCAACATGGATGGAAACCGTAGTCACTACAGCAAAGTTCAGGAAAGAACTGAACATGAACTGACTCTTTGAGAAGAGAAGAGTAGTAACAAACAGTTGCATTTGAATACACACGAAGCCTGAAGATACAACGTGAAAAGCTAGAATTAACGGTAATGATAATCCAGAAAACTGAAAAAAGCAGCATATTAAACCACAAATTAAGTAGGAAGTTTTTTTAACAAGTCAAAAAAATACTTACCTATTACCACATGAATAGCAAGTAACAATCTCATTTGTGAAACCAATTCTGACAAATAAAGAACTCTGAATCTGCCTTAAGGACCACAAAAAGTGCTTTAGAGCACACCTTGAAAGGCCAAACTGAAGAAATACAAAGTAAGCAATGACAAAACACAAGGAAAATCTCATCTCCCACTATTATTCTTTCCATATTTACTCATCAACTCAGGTGAACTAATGATACGTAAAAAGAAATTCCTGCCTCTTGTCCTATCCAGCCTCACATTGCCTAATTCGAGGCTCCACACTCTTCACAAAAACACCTGTACAGTGTTCCAAACCTTTATTCTACTCCAGATTGCCAAAAACCTCTACCTCATCTAAATCATAACAGGAGCTCACAAAAGCAGAATAACCTATTAATATAAAAAAGCAAAGAATAGAGAGTAATTTCTGAAGAATATAATCCATTGTATTTGCCAATACAATCACATTTTTACCATAGTTGCTTTGGCAATTTAGATTTTCCACGTGTAAGTCAAAAAGCCAACATGAAGTGATTGACCCTCTATTTTACAGTCTGCTTCAATGATTTTTTTCTCAAATTAGTACCTTTTTAAAAAGCAGATTACTGATCGTAGATTACTACTCCACTAAACAACCCCAGTTCATTAAGACGGCGGTTATGAAGCAACTTTGTTTTAAGCAAACATATAAATTATCTTCACTGAAAACAGCTGTTTAAATCTAATTTTATATAGAAGAAAAATATAAATTAAGTCATACACAAGATAAACCAAGGCAGACATAACAGTAAACTGACCTACAGATTACAGAAAGTGTTGGATCCTGTAAATTACCCTCAGTGAACAACTATAAGTCTGTACCTTTGATATAAAGCAAATACAGTGACTTAGGGGAAGTCTAGACTTGATTAGTTATTCAAATTTACAGTTTTTTGCTGAGAGATAGAAGTATATTCCTGATGAACTCCTGAAAACCTGGAAAAAGCTCACTTACATGAAATAATCACCTTCTTAATAATGATTAACTTGTATAAAAATAGTAAAGTTCTGTCTGCAAGAAACTTTTAATAAGAATGTTAAAGCTGCACATTTAAAGACTTTTAGCCAAAAGAATTATCCTCATCTAAATTGTTTAATTTATAGGAAACGAATACTAATCCCTAGATTAAGAGAGGCATATGATTAAAAAAAAGATCAGCCAGGAGCTGAGGCAGAAAATTATGTTAACATTTTGTACTGAAAGCTTCACAAGAAAGGATTTGTGCAGCTTGTAAGAAACTCATTCGGAGTATTTATAAGTTACAATAGGCATATTGATAAGATATTATGCAAAATAGAAAGGCTAAAAAATCCAACCTCAGTAAAAAGAATTTTAAGTCACTGAAATGTTCAAGTGGGAAAATATATGTTTAAAAGGTGAGGTCTAAAATCGGCAAGTCTTAAAAAAAACCCCACAAGGCAGAGATCAAGGAAATTTGATCCCTTGCAGAGCAGCTTCGGCAGCACAGACCAGCAATATGGTTTTGAAATGGGCAAAATTAGAACTTTAATGTAGGCTGTATTTGGAAAATGACTGCTCTGTGGCATGAAAAAGCAGAGCGATTACAGCCAAAGGTAGGACTCCACGTGACAGAAGGAGCCCATCAGTCTTGCTCTGCCCACACCCCATGCCCTGTCCCGTCACCCTGCCCCGCCCGTGCCAGCCTCTCCAGCAAAGGGCTGGGAAAGGGCGCTTCCAGCTGCGGCAGCACTGCAGGGAATCACCGCCTCGGCCGTGCCGCGCCGGGACAGAAAAGAGCCACACCCACGGCTGCGGGAGCGGATTAGAAAGATCATCGCTCTCTTCTGGTGACAGCAACTTAACATCGGATTGTCTCACTCTTGGAAACAAAGACTTGTATTTCCCCAAAACTTATGAAGTTTACTATTCTTTCGATACCTATTTTCATATTCAACCTTCGCCAATGCTTTGCAAGGGTTTTTACAGCCTCTCATTTTGATATTCTCTGGCTGAGCGTGAAATTCATCCCCAGCAGACAGCCAACACAAACAGCATTTAAGGTCTTTTCTTCTAGTACTACATTTTCTGTCTCACTCCTACTCGAAAAAATCCTGCTGTAATAGCAGCCACTATTGTGAAGCAGTAAGCCACTAAGTCATCATTTTGCCTCAATATTTCATTTTGCTTCCTCAAAAGCACTTCAAAATGTTATTTTTACTCATGATATTGCTAAACACAACTACTAAAAGCTTAGAAAAAATGTTCATTAAATAACACTAATTTCACTCTCAGCACAACATTACATCATGTTGCTACCAAAGCAATCAGAAAAGCTGGCAGTCACAGACCAGATACAGTAACAGGATACATCAAATACTCCACAACATATCATGTTAAATATCATCCAAACTTGAAGAGCTTTTTAGCTACAGAAACTTTAAGATTAGTCTTCCACTAAAGCTTCCAAAGGTGACAGCCAAGGTTGCAGGACTTCCAACTGAGATTACATACCTGAATTGTGTATATGAAATTATAAGCATCTTGATTGGTCACCATAACAGGCAGCTTCCTTGGCAAAACAGGGATTTAAAGATGTTTTGCACTAAAATCCATCCCCTCATGCAGAGTCACAGAATTTATACAATCGCTAAACTCTTCCAAAATAGCTGCAGGTGTAAATCTCACAAGCCCCTAGGAATTTGCTAGACTTCTTCATCTTCCCATGTCCTGAACAAAAATAAGAATGTAATATCATATACCCGTTTGTACAGATACATATGCATACATCCTTATACATATGAGTGCACAAACACATATATACATATATGTATATTCTGACCCTCACGGTCCCAAGGAGCTTTGAAGTGCTTCCAGTGTAACTGCATCTAGCTATGGAGCAATCCAAAATCTAATTTGCAGTTTTATATCTGAAGAACAAAGACAGGTGACACAGGCATTAGCTAGTGCAGGGGAATTTGAGAAATCTGAGAAAGGAAAATGAAAAAAGGTTCAAAGCAAAGGCTTAGCACTAGCAATGCCAGAGTCATGCTTTTTTTAAACCAACTTTAAAAAGCTGACCTAAACCTCTAACAAAGGGGGAATTTGACAATACACTGAAAAAATGATATTAAAAAAGTCAATATAAAAAACCTTGCCACTTCTAACATTTGCTAGCTGTAAGTCTGAACATCAGTGGGAGTCCATTCTGACAAGAGAGATTTACAGCCATACCTTCACACTATGGTACTACTAATCATAATTTATATGGTACAGTAAGGAATAAAAAATATATTTGGCCTGAGCAAAGCTGGAAATTCTTTTCTCTCCCAGGACATCTGATAAAGCAAGCTCAGAAATATTTCTGACATTGTTTTCTTTCATCAGAACTAACTACTGCGATTCAGCAATTGGTTTAAAACCAGTAAGTCTATTGCAGAGAAGCATTAAAACAGGTAAGAGGAGGTAAAATTGACATGGTAAAACTCCACAAGTCGTAACAGCCATATTATTCTTTGACCTTAAAAAATCCATTAAAAAGAAAATGTTCTACCATAAAGTAAGTCCATCTTCAGAAAAGAATAAAATGAAATTTAGAATTGAATTACTAAAAAACCCCCAAATATATAAAAATAAATTCGGATTAATGCACTTAATCCCATTTTAACTTTGCAGCAGGAGTGATGCATTCCAGAACAAACCTCTCGATTTCTTTGACCGTTTTTCAGAACAACACCAGGTTGTGAGGTAAATTTTTTTTTTCTTGGCTAAAAAATGTGCTATGAATCATCAAGAAAACCATCACACAGCACTTCCTGAGGTCTGCTAATTCCTTTCAGACAAAGAACAGCAGTTTTCATCCTTTCTGGAGCCACTTTCAGTAGGGTCAAGGCACTTCAAAACACCATTACAATTAAACTTGTCCTCTGTATATACTTATACAGCATTAGCATATGAGTGTAAATTCACAACTCCTCTGTAAAGCAATTTTCAAGAAAAGGCTTTGCTAAATTTGTGCCAGTCTTTTACTACAAGTATCAGCACTATACAAGAAGGTTAAAATTGCCAGGCTGCACTCTAGATTATGAAAAACACAGAGGAAAAATGGCACAGAATATCACACAGAAGATGAAACTGAATGCAGACAGATGAAATGGTTGACAAAACAGGCAAAATTTAAAACATTAATGCAACACTAGGCATTACTGAAAAACCAAACAGAAGCCACACTTTAATCTCTATTGAAAAATGAAATTTTTCTTCATTGTGACCTTTACCCTCAAAATGCTTGAAATTAAATTTTATTACTGTTAAATCCACTCTCTTTTCTGAAAGCTTCACATTTTTGTATGAACTGTATCAACAGCCTTAGATGAAGGATGAGAGAACATTTCAAAAACCTTGTTACATGCTGGTTCTACTCAAACAGTGAGAACAGTAAGGGAAGAAGCTAAGATGTCCTGAATGGCCTCTGCTCTCTGCCTGGATTTTTTTAGAGGAAATTTCTTTTAGAGACTTTTTCTTTTTAAATTTATGGCAATAGTGCCTGTTGCAAGATTTATATTAGTCTTCCAATTATGTAGCAAGTGTTCCTTTATCTGACAACGCACACTTCTTACTCCATGGTTGATGCTCCATCCCTGGAAGTGTTCCTGGCCAGGTTGCATGGAGCTTTGACCAACCAGCTCTAGTGAAATAGGGCTGGGAATAGATCATCTTTAAGCTCTCTTCCAGTCAAACAATTCAATGATTTTGTGAACTTTTTGTGTATTAAAAGCCACATACTTTGCTTTTAACAAAAATAAAGTTATTCTTTTTACTTTTCCTTTAGAAAGAATATATTATCTGCTACTACCTGCATCAGTACTGATCAGAGATTATAAAACTCTTGGGGGAGTGGAGAAAAAAACTGGGCAAAAAGGGAATAATATTGATTCTTCATAATAATCTCTTTGAAAATAGAATTTTCCAAGAGTGCTTCACAGACATTTACGATATGCAACCAAATATTTTGCATCTTGACACACCTAATCCAGGAAAAATATCTCTGAAATACATTTCCTTTTCCTATATGCAATCACAAGATGTTAAGAAGCTGAAGAGTTGGAACTTGAAAAATAATATGCTAGGGAAACCATTCTGACATAGAATGTGCTTAAAAATAAGGACAGGAAAGAGACATGACAAAACTGAGGAGAGGTAGAAAACATTTGAATAGAAAAAATATTAACAGACAGGCTGATAAAGACATCACATATTCTGACATTTTTGTAATGTAGAGCCTTCCAGAGAGCACAGCATGTTACAGCAGGAGGCCCTGTATGAGAGCTCCAGTTTAAATCCTCCCAAGTCAAAAATCTCCTGCAGGGAGATTTTTATCTGAAGAACTTAATTAACAGCAAGTTTAATACAGGGTCTCTAAAGTACACTCTTGGTTTTCATACAGAATAGCAAAATCAAAACAAGACAGACGTAAGCAGCAAAGGGAATGAATTCTGTCTGTCTCACAAAATGTACATGTTATCTCCCCCTTCCTTCCCACAGAGTGGAAGGGAGAGGTATGAGAAAACATACAGCCCTGCTGTACAGAACATCCATCACACAGAGCTGACCCACCCTGCTGCAGGATGGTATCAAATACATTAGGTTCTTTCCTAAATACTCAAGTTTCTTTTTGGATGCCGAAGGAGTTATTTCTGGAATTATGAAAATTTTACAAATCTCTTCCCATGACCTTTCTGACATTCAAACTTTGATGAATAGCTCCCACACTAGATTGCTCATTTTGAGAAGAAAATTTCATGTTCCTTTTCCTGAGTAGCAGATAAATTATGGATTGTCCGCAGCAATGATTAAACACAGTTTACAAATACACTGGCATATCAGTCATTTGTTCTTAACCCCAAAACGCCTGACCTTTCTTCTGGCATGACATTTTTTTTTTTCAACCTGACAATGGCCCTTGTCAAAATCAACTTTTAAAAGCTGTTCTGTCCCATATCTCACTCATGTCATAGTTCCGCAGGCTATTCCTAGTTATACAGCTAGGACAGACACCAGGCCTACAGACAAATCAAGCTGCAAAATCAGGCACTCCAAAGTCAGCAAATGTCAAAGTCATTGCCAGAAGCAATGGGCAAGATGCCTGGGAGACTTGATCTGCCCTTGCCCTGTGTGCATGCATTATGGAGAGTTTTTATTTATAGAATTGCATCCTACCACCACCCACAAGGCTGCTCCCTGATTCAGTTGAAAAGAAGAATCAACATCCATTTACTGAGCAACTACTCAGTACTTTGTTTTCTTCTCAGCACTTGAAATACAGTTTGAGACCTTCTTTGCTAAACACTACCCAAGTTTTTGTAAAAAGGTGGACTCCTTCATTTCATGGTGTGTTATTCAATAAGGCTCATAATTGTATCAACCAAGCATCTTACAAAACACTGTCCTGAAAACATGTCCCTAAAACCTATACAGCATTACCTCAAAATTTGAGATGGAAGAATTCAGGCACAGAAAGGCAAAGAACACTCAAGGTTTGGATGTCAAACTGAAACACTCAGCAGCATATCTTCCAGACTAGGTGCACTTGCATAGTATTTTTATTATATATAAAAGTAGAATTTTGTATTTACTTGACAGAAAATTACCATTAATTCAATTACACATGAGAGCTTGGAGCATTTTTCTTAGTTAAAGTCTAGATTTTTAAGTCAAATCAAGAAAATCCCACAAGTAGTGACTACAGAAATTCTGATTTTATGAGAATCACCAAAAGATACCTGGGAAAGGTAGGAATATTGCCCAGATCTCAACACAACACTGACCTTTACTCTATAACCACGTTCCAAAATAAAGTCAACAATATGGCTAGTAGTCCCAACCTTCTCAAATATATATACTTGGCTGAAAAATGTAGGTCACCATACTAAAAATAAGAGGATTACCTATGAAAGGCCAAAACTTTGTTACAGGGTAGGGGGAGGACATAAAACACGACCAAAAGCAAACCACACAAGACAGAAAACTACGCTAATGTCTACCAAAACCTACATACTGAAAGCAATTTTGCACTTTAATGCAGTAGGATGCCAGACAGCAACATAATCAAGGGAATGGAAAATAACACCATATTTCAAGGTCTATTAATATTATGTGGGTCAGATTCTAATAACCCAAAACCTGGCTGAAAAGAACCGTCTCATAGGAGTCTACAAAGCCATTAGGGATTTTGTCCACTGCCAAAATGCTTTTTCAGTCCCCATACAGTGTGGGAATTGATGAATACTAGGAACATGAACACCCAAGACAAAAAAATAAATATAAAAATACAACTTTTGTAGAATATTGTGAAAAGAGAAGCTAGAAGAATTATAGATCTAACTAGCACATGCTCAAAAATAAATATGAGAAGTTATTAAAGTCTATGGCAGATGTTTGTGCAATCCCGTTCTGATGATGCTGTTTAATGAAAGCACAAATTCAGAGCAAAGAAAATTAATAAAAAGCTGAAATAATTGTGTAACTACTAATTAGTTTACAGAACTGTATTAAAATATTTGTAGTAGATAAAACTAGAATAAATACACTTGTGTTTAAATCAATTTGTTATTTTTGTACTATATTCATATATCATATGTGAAAGACAAAGGGCATAGCAGAATTTCCAAACCAAAAGATCTATTAAATGGAATTAAGACAGACTGTATGGACCTATATATATATTGTGTGCATATATGCATTCCTATTATACAGATAGAGCTGTTAAACATGTTATCAACCTGGAAAGTCAGGATCAATTTTAAATCACTGCCATAATGCGGAAAGTACATTTTTTTTACCTACAAGCAAGGAAGTGAAACAATCATGAGAGCAAAACTAGCACAAACGTAGTGTCTTCTCAATTCCTTGACATCTTCAAATGAAGGACGGATATCATTCTGGCAAATGCATTTTAGCTAAGCACAAACTGAAACTGCATTTTGGTCAGTGAAGTCAAAAGGTTCATTATCAGGAGACCTGAATGAAAGATAAAGACTTGTTGTATGTAAAGGATGCCAGATCTGGCAATTTAGTGGTCCCTTCTAGCCACAAACCCCATGAAGAACTCTCCCAAAGAAAACCATGTAATAAATACATAGTTACTACCAATTTAATCAAGCTCACACTCACAAACCTAAAAGTCCATCACTCTCCTCTTTGCCAGAGGTAAGGATCTCCTTCAGAGGTGTTATCCACAAGGTAGAATAGCAAAATGAATCCGGTACACATCCTCCTTCCTTATACTGAAATTCAATTTGCTATGTACTTGATCATATTTACTTCTCCATCTTCATCTCCCTCACACACACTGATGTTCTTTTTTAAAGAAGGTTAAATAGATTAGGAGAGCAGCTCTGGGTTGTTGTTGTTGTTGTCTTGTTTAGCTTTTTTCTTTTTAATTACATTCTCAATTAAAATAATTTCTGTCAGCAGGCAGCTTAATATAATATTCAAACCATGGCTATTTACCAAAACAGTAACTGTCTGTCACAGCTCCTAAAGCAAAGTCAAGTTACCCTTAAAGGACAAAACTGTACAATACTTTGGCAGCAACGAAAAGAAAACTTTGCTTGTATATATAGATCTACATAAAATTTTTGAAATATGGTTATTCTTGCTGTGATACATAGTTATCACATCAATATCTCTTGCAAGAGAAACTTACAGTTCTATACAATATAGTAATCACTTTAAAGAAGATCCGTTCACCTAGTGATCACTTTAAATAGCTATCATCAGGCTAAAAAGCATTAAAACTACCTGTGGCCAGGTTCCAAAATGTATTTAAGGTGTCTTTCTGAATTTCTACTGATTCCATTAAGGAAGCCAGGTATCTGAACATCTCTGTGCATTCGAGTCACTTGTACAACCATAATCAACTATATTATGAGAGAGATAAAACAGTATATTTTTGCTGTAATATAAAAGCAAAATAAATAGTAGCATGATTAAAATTTATTAAGCATTTATTTCAAATAAAAATACCTCATTAATACATCACAGAGTTTACATATCTGAAGTTAGCAGAAAGACAGTCAACTATGCTAAAAATATATACAAGCATCCTGTTTAGGCCAAGTGTATGACATGTATTTGCTGAAAACAAACTTGCTAATTCCTCTGTCCTCTACAGAGCTCAATACCATTAAATCTAAGCAGCAGTGAAAAACAAGCAAAAAAATCTGCATGGCTTAGCTAATCTTTAAATCAAATTGTAAGTACACGCAAATTTTAAGTACATGCAAGTTCAGAGGGTTCGCAAACTAAAAATGTGGCAGCTGAGAGACATCTGTCTCAGTCAGACAGACACGAAAGAAAGCACACCATGGAGCCAAAGCATTGCCTGTCTCTGAACTCCTATACAAGGAAAAGACAGGTAACAGTATAAATCCTAAAGAAACATTCTGTGCCAATCAGCTGTAATAGTTACTCTCTCTAGTTTTAGATCCACCCTTTGCAACTGCCACAGAATCCCTTGGCCAAGCAGGACAATTACAGAACTCTCTCACACATCTTCTAATAATTTAGAGTATACACAAAAGAACATCCAAAAGTAAACATAGAGATTTTCAAGAAAGAGACAGATATAAACCATTATATGGCTTATTGCTGATATTTTAACCAACAGCCTTAAAGTATCTTAGTGGAAAAAAAAAAAAAAAAAGGTTTTGGGAAAAGACACGATGAAAACCCTAAACTGTTGCATTTGGCATGCTGTTTGCATAAGGGAAAACTACAGTACATCCAAGACAGCATCACTCTTTCACTTGTATTACATTTCACTGTGCGTGATCTGCAGTTCCAAAATTTTGTGCACATTCTCCTTCCCCTCAGGCTGTGATCACAGGCCTAAATTGAGGGAGCATGCCATTTCAGCTCCAAGTTTTCAAAAAAGCTTTAAAGTTTCAACTGTTTATCTACTTCTGATTAAAAGAATTCAAGAGAGAAAGTAAGGGACACATCAAGCACATTAATTACAGTTTACATTAAATATCATTTGAGTATTTTTACCTCACTTTAAAACAGCGTGCACGGTGTATACATGTATACAAAAAGCACTCAAAATTCTCTGCTGGCCATTCCACCACACAAGGAAGGTGAAGAAGAACTGAAATGAAGTTCAATCATTTTATCGTCATCTTAGACCAGAGTGCACACAATCGTGTTGTCCACCTACTCTCTCTTTTCCAGCTTTTTTTCCTGTAACTTCCAAAAGACTGGGACAAACCTTCCACACAATTTTGAGAAAGTACAAAGAATTAAAGAATATCTAACAACATGCTTGCTCTAATTAAAATCAAAATGTAGAGGTGACAAAGAAACTAGTACTCCACTATGTATCTTTTATATTGCAGATTGAGTGAGGGGAGGGTAAGAGGATGCTGGGAACAGGTATTATATCTGAGGGATTTTCATGGAGAGGAGATGCAGTTATTTTACAGGGGTTTTACAGAAGATTAAAAAAAGCAGCTTCACCACTTTTCCCTTACAAAGATATATTTTTAAACAAAAATGCCTTTTTCCAAGTGTACATGTTAGGAACAATAAAAACACAGGTTGTCAAGTTAAAAAAGAAGAGTTTATTAAATATATAAGGGGAAAATAATTCTGGTTGTTGTGAAACAGAGTAAATAAGATTGTATTTTCTGCTGCATTTCTGTCAAGTATGATGTAACATAATTCCTTGGCTGCAAGGAAGGAAGAAACCAATTTTGATAACAAGGCTAAATTTATGAAGTACCAAACTGTGCCAAAACAGGCCACTCTTTACTTACTCTGTAGAATGACTGACACACCCAAAATAATACTTTGGAGTAGTTCTTACACTTTGAGGGGACTTACTCACATTTCTGCTGACATTTGCTTTCCCCCGTGAGCAACTACGCATGAGCAGATTTTTATTAAGTACAGTATTCAGAAGTATCACTGGATTTGAATTCCTGCTCTTTGAAAAGCAGCATTAAAACATGCTCAGTTTATAAAAACTACAACTGGTCCACAAAATTGCTCTAACCACTTCTTCATCTTTAAGCAGACTTACTTTAACAACCTTCAAGTCTCCTGACTGTGTATTACTGGTTAATTTAGGACAGGACTCCACAACCAGATGTCAAGTCTACAGACAGCCATGAAATAAAATAGCCTCAAATTAGTTTTCCTTGATGTTCAAAGGTAGGCTTTACACCCTTTCAGCCAAACCCTGAAAACCACAGCATCCGCTATAAACATTTCTACAAATACAAGGCATGTCATCTACAGTATTTCCTGTATACCTTTCCGTGAGTTTACAGCTGACATTTTACAAATCTTTCTTCCTCTGTAAATGTCTAAATCCCAGCAAACATCTGGCAGGACACCAAAAGTAAACCATTGTGCAAGCAGCAAGAGAGTTGCAGGCTGCACATACAAAGTACTCGAGTAATAGAGTATTTCCCACCGCCTACACACAAGACCAAAACCTCCTGCTGTTACTGCCATCACAAGGCAGTAACTTGTTATCACTGAGTGGTGGCCACTGGACATTCGATGACCCAAATCGATATTCCTAACTTGACCTTTCTGATGGCAAGTTAGGGAAATCCATTTGGGTCATTGAATGTCCAGTGGCCACCATTCAATAATAACAAGCCATAAAATCTATAGAAAGTGCATTTACTGCTCCTACTGATCAAAGATGTGAAAAGAGGAGGCTGTTTTCTTTTAATCTTGCTAAACTTGAGTTGCCACAAACTTGCAGCATGATGTTACTGAAAGAGGCTGAGAGATCAAGACTTGCACAGTCAGATGTAGCCAAGCTGCCAACACAAAGATGGCAAGGGGCTTTATGCTATTCTATTCATCATTAGATTTGTTTCTAGTCATCTCCAACTCATCAAGATAGTTCTGTTGAGGTTTAGAAATGAACTGTCCTTGTAGTCCTGTCTCTCCCTGCCCTTATCTTTGGGTAATCTCATCCATAAACAATAATTGAAAACAGCCTGGCTTCTTTCCAGAAACATTTTTAAGAGAGACATGGCAGAAATGAAACAATATTTCCATGTATACTGCTTATATTGTAAATTGCTTGCATCAAAAAATAAATCATTGTGAGAAGTCAACCTATTTTTCCGCTGCGAAGGAAGTCTGACTGGCTCATTTGCAAAGGAGATTTTACAGCTGATTTAATATAATCTTCATTATCTGCTAGAAAGAAGACCCAGATCTATTTACACAAAATCCATACAACATAATCTTGGCTCAGGCGAGCCAAAGTACAGGATCTACTCAAACCCCAACTACAGCACAAACAAGACACAATAACAAAACATATTCCAAGAGATACCAAAAGCAAACTTTGATTTAGATTTCCAGAATACCCTGCAGATACCCATACTGATTAATTTCCAAGTCTTCCAGATCACTCTTAAGTGTACAAAAGAAAAGAGAGTCATACCAAAAAAAGTAATTGAACTCTCTGGCATCTTGCTGCATTAAATCAGCAACAAATTAACAAACAAACTCCAAAGAAAAACCTGGAAGAAAGTTTTACTTGGTGCTTGCATTCCTTAACTTAGGAAAATTAGAAAGAAAATTCATGGACTCTGCAGCAGCATTTTATTAAGTTAGGAAAATTATCAGAAGGTAATTTCAATTTGCACTTTTCAGGTATTGAGAGAGGACTGCACTACAGACAAAAAAATCAGAAAAAAAATTTGCATTAAAAAATCTTTTATAACATACAGAAGTGTAGAATAAAGCAAAATATTTAAACTTAGAAAATATTCACATAGGATTTCAAAAAAAGGCAAGAATAGGCAGCATGGGATGAACAATGAACTTGCTCATGAAAAAGTTTATGTACCTGTCTTGACGATGCCAGCAATTACTCAGTGTAAACCTAATGAAAACCTTTAAGTTGCAATGGTAAATTTTAAAAAAAAAACCAACAACTCTCACATATCATTGATTTCATGATCTTTTGTCTTATATCAGAGGAGTTTGCCATCGCTTCTTTTCAAAATTCGGCAATTGACAGTATTCACAGAAACATTAGTATCTTTCAACGGTAATGAAACTAGCTATTATTCAAGTGATGTCCCATTTTCTCTTTCCCTAGAACTATAATTATAAGAATTTTTTAAAATCAATGCTTTTGGAAACACAAAACAATCTAGTCTACTCACTTTCCAGAATCAAACTCTGTGATGTTGGTAAACCTCACATATAAAATCCAAGTACATTAAGGGCTGCCAAACCAGGAACATAAGTACTCTGGTGACTACATTTTTTATTTTGGTTTAAAGGCACTGAGATACCTAGGTCTCTTTAACACAGAAAGTTTTCATCTAACCTGAAGTTATACGCCTGAAAATACCCACTGAGAACAAAGACTACTACATAATTTTGGGTCGATCTCAATGAAGTATTACAAGTAAGAGGGAGTTCAATCTCCTTAATGGGTATTTTTTTTCAAGTATTCCTAATAGTTACAAGTAGATTAATTTTTTCAATCTATGACTAAATATTCCTAGATTCACAGGAAACTGAAGTGCTTTCTGTCAAAAATTTAACACGATAAAATATATTCAAGTAGTTAATAGGAAAAATAGAACATTATGTTCTTGATAAGCACACACAAACTTTATTCAAGCATAACTATGAATTTAGAACCAAACCATTGCAAGTATTGTATCTTTTTTCTGCATGTTACATTTTTTTCTAATCTTTGAGATACAAATAATTCTTTGTCAGTTTAATATTAGAAGTTTTAATATTTATCAGTCAATGGAAGCAGAAGAAAGATGGCAGGAGAACTATGGCCCTATCCCTTCCATTGGTAATTCTCAAACATATCCAAGTGATAATTACAGTACCAATTTCAATTCCATTTCTCATAAAACATTATGAACTTCTTGGAAGGACCAACTGCAATGGGTTAGGGCAACACCAAGCCCTACCTGATTTGTCCAGCATCACCTACAGCAATATGTTTCTATTTCTACACATTACCTCAGTAAAGTCTACAATCAATTAAACCACCATATCTGAAAACAGAAAATAGGTAACACTATTTACCTAAAATTTGTCTTTGCCACAGTACACCAGACTTTTGGGGGAAAAAAAAAAATGAAGAAAACCCAACAAAACAGGACAAAGATGAAATTAGTTGCTAAGTGCCACTGTCAGGAAACAAAGCAGGCCTACAAAGAAACTCATTTAGAGTTTTCATACAGTGAAGAGGATGCCTCAAAAGTAGTATTTTTAACAGGCATGTGGTGGGGAGGGGGAGGAATATATATGAACTTAAAATCTACAAATAGCCTTTTTCCCTTCTCAGACAGATGCACAATTTAATATGATACCAAGCAGTTATGAACCATTCCTATCCCACAAATTTTAACATTCAGCTGTGAAAGCTTTACCATTCCCATACAGATACTTTCAAGTATTTTTTGTATAACATAAAACATTACAGCCACAAAATAACAGAAAAAACCACAAAGTAAAATAGTTTGGCATCCACTCAGACCATCACAGCCGTGGTCACAGATAGAGTAGCAAGAGGACAGGATTCCACACGTTAGGAAATAAGTTACCTCTAATGAACAGACCAGGTTAGCTGTTTGCTTATTGAGCGCTGTAGAGACTATCGGCAGCAGTGAGAACACCTAGCTACAGCACACAAACCAGGTGTCAAAGATCTGCAAAACAACTGATTCAGAAATGGTTGTTACCTATTCAAATTACTTATTTGAACATTCAAATTAAGCATAGTAATTACAGCCATGCTGCAAGATCCGGGTGTTTCTTCACTGTCAAATTGGTCTCACACATATTTAAGAGATTATTGCCATAAAAAGCCTGACTGCTTGTCCCAGATGTGTTTCAACAGTGATAGAGAAGCAAATTACCCTCCACTTTGCCACTGTGGGCCAGTCTGTTGTCCTGCCAGTCAACTCAAGATCAGACCTGCAATTTGTGTGCCTATGCTTTCATCACCTGTCTTTGTCTAGCTCTAAGTTACCTGGTTAAATTGAGGTTTTCATTACTCATTCTGATTCCAAAGCTAACATGGGACAGTTAGGCAGGTAAACCCGCTAAGATAATCCTAAATACTAGCTCATTAAAATTTAGATGCTTAGTAAAGCAAACATTAAGAACAGATTCCATAAGCATTTATTTTATGTAGTCCAAACCAAACATATTTTCACACACTATTTTTTAAATGTATTTTAATTTTTTTAATGTCAATGCTACTGAAACTCACTGGAAGGTCATAACACATATTATAATTTAGAAATTCCCATATTTAGAGCTCAATAAATCACATGAAAGCCCTTTGAAAGTTTTGCAAGTTTCATCCTACCTTTGATCTTAGTTCAATAAATTTAGGATACTGGACCACAGTCTCTAATAAGGTAAGTGTATAAGCTCCCCCCGTGGCAGAATATGGCCTCAGGCACTTGCCCTATCCATGCTGCAAGTCAAGACAGCTGATAAGTGTACATATACAGCTCCAGGGCTTCCCAGAAACTATGTGCACACTATTCAAGGCATCAGGCAGGCAAGAGCTAAACACCTCTCCTAATTACTTGGTCCAGCCTACCTCTAGCCATCAAAGAAGCCGTGGGCATCACCCAGCTCTTCTCTGCCATTATTCTTCCAGGGGCAATAAAGGGGCCCAGCTCTTCCTTATTATAAAAAAATACATATCATAGGTGACATGTGAAAAAAAATATGCCCAGGACTACAGTATCATCTGTTTCAAAAATCCCATGGGCTTTGCAAGAGATAGACTAATGAATCACCTTAATGGGCAATAAGTAAGTTGTTTGTACACTAGGTGGGGTGTGATTCTTTCTACTAACAAGAAAATACATTTACAAATAGCTGATTAATATGAACAGACAAAAAGATAATGCTTTACAACAGAATGGGTTTTTTTAATGTAGCAAGACTGGAAAATACCATCTAATCAATTTGGTAACCTATGAAATTTTTAATGTCATACTTTATTAATTACCTAAGACATCAGTGAGTATTTATAGTGATTTCTTCAGACATAAATAGTCTACTATGATTACTCTAAATTCTAGATTGTACATTCCTTTTAAAACTCTTATGTGAGTCACAATAGCATCCCTGGTTTTGAAAGTTCACTTTCTAATACCACCTCTATGTAGTAAGAGTTGCAATGCATTAAGTAACTGAAATAATTATATTCTACTCAATATACAGCACACTCCTTCTCTCAAGCCCCAGCTGCGCTGCATTATTAATAAAGACATGAAAAACAACAATTTCAGATAAAATCCTTCTAGAATTTCATAGATATATTCATGAATAATGGCAGTGGAACTGTCTTTGGAAGTTATTCTTCAAGAAAAGATCATAAATCACTTCAGATTTACCACACCTTGCAAACAACTTCTAGTGATGACAATTCCACAATCTTCCTCTAGTAAATTTATTTCAGTTCTCGTTCATACTTGTTCTTGGAAAAGGTTCTTTTCTCCTAATGTCTACTAAGCTCAAACCTGAATTCCTCCTCTTGTAACTTAAAAGTCATAATGTCCTGTCACATCCTAAACAGTAGGGAGAACCATTTTTTTATCATACTTCTGCACAACTAAAGAAGTGCATATAACTCTCAGCATCATCCTCTGAGACTAAAATAAACCCCAATCTTTTTGAAGGTATCTGGGGTCATGAGACGGAAGGGGAAGAGAAGGAAGAAATTCTTGTGATTAAGAAAACTGCCAGTTTTAGTTATGAGTTCTCTATTTTTGAGAGAAATAAAACAGAAGGCATTCATGAAATTGAAACAAAAATATCCAAAATATTTCTCAATTTAACAACCTAACCTATCCATTGTTAGGAAAGCAATACCCAAGGGAATACAGCATCTTTCATTATACTTCCTGTATCATGCAATGCACCATGAGGACTATCAGGAAGGAGAGTGATTTCTCCAGAAAAAGCAACATGCTCAAGCAATTAAATACATACCAGTTCTGATCTACAGTAACAGTTTACACTGACACTAACAGGGTTTAACAATTTTTGTACACATCATAAGTATTGCCTGTGATGTCCCCCAAATTTGTAAATATTTCACTTCACAGAAATCATCATTCAAATCTGAGAAGAATAATTTGATCTAATCTGGTTTCTGAATGGATTCTTAAAGTCCTATTTGTCATAGTTCAGTGCTCCTCATTAACAACAGGTTTCTTTTTACAAATTTTTGCACTGTTGCTTTGCACAACACAAAGCATACAACTTGTTGAAATGCTATCCTGCATCTAACCAAGGAATGCTGCAAGGAGAAATGTACTATTCTGAAGGGTTTGATTTGACTATGTTAATCCTACTGGCAGAATACAAACTGAAAACAGAGATTCTGAAGAACAATTTTAAGTATAAGCATGTGAAAAAAAGAGAAGGCTGTAGAAAAAAAACCTGAGAAGATACCATCTTAAAATACAGTGCCTTCCAAAAGATATTTCTGGTTGTAATAAACGAGACCTTAGAGCTGGCCTTCAATTTGTAGCGTGAATTGTGCTAAACACCACATTTCTAGAACACAACTACATGTCAGATACTTCTTAATAAAGGATGTAGTTTGTCCCCAGTCAAAAAGAAGGGGGGAAAAAAAAAAAAGCAGCTCTTCCAGCAGACAGCCTCATGTATCACAGTCACACACATTAGTAAAATTTAGTTGATGTCTTATCGGAAGAAAAAGACACCCCCTTTAAAACTCTGCTGTCAACAAACAAAGAAAAAGGTTTGTTTGTGGATGAATTTTTGCTTAAAGAAAATTCCAGAACTCCAGTGGAACCTACTAATACAAGAATCCATTGCATTCAGCTACCTTAACAGGACATGCTCCTCATTCATTTCCACCACTGCTGAAATACCTTCAGTGTCCTGTGGGCCCTTGCTTTAAATGAGGGCAGTCAGTGACACGATATTATATATATGAAGGGTCAGTAGTCCTGAAATGCATTCATTCCCATTGCTCAGAAAGACAGCTGGACATAGTGACCTTCAGAACAAGGTTCATCTTTTTTCCCAGGCTTTGTGCAAGAAAAATAAACTCAAAACGGCAGGGAGCCTTGATAACTAGCTGAGGAAGCAGCCAGTGCCAATCTTACTGCAAAAAAACCTACGCCGAGTCATAGTGGAATAATAAATAACAACAAACAGCAAAGCAAAAGTAGTTTTGCTTCTCCATCCTGACAGCTGTTTAATATTAACTAGGTTTTGTGCCTGCTGATCAACAGCTGAGAAAAATCTCTACTGGCGCAAAAATTTTCATCCAGCGTGTCTGTCACACACATGCACACACCTCTGAGTTGCCTGTAGTCTGATCAACACTTGACCCTCTTACAACTACTACTTATAGTTAAACACTACTTTGATGTCGTTATTCTTTTTTCATCCATACTAGACCAATGCTGTCACTGGAGAACCAAGCTGATCTCAGTTTCCTCCACTGGTAAATGAACTTTAGTCCACTTCAGTCAACAGAAGCTATCAAAAGGTAGAGTCATCTTACAAACTGAAAGTAAATTTAGAACTATGATATATGACCAAAGCTGAAGCAGTAAGTTTTCTGCACCTTCAAAACAAAAGATTAATATTTAATGCTGATATATAAAAAACACAAATGAAAGTAGGAAAGTCAGAATCAGAACACAAGAATTATGTTAGAAGTAATGACAAAAAATGATAGCAAACAAGAAGGTTCTGAAGCACCTGAAGATGAAAATCAAAACCAGTCAATATAGGGCTGGTGTGACTAATTATCAGACTATCTACATTACATTACCTTGTGAAGAATAGTGTCTTAAGCACATAAAAAGGTCATGAAATGAAAAGTGTATACACTAAAAACCATTACATCATGGACTTTGCTAACCTACATTTGCTATGAATTCCACGTCATCAAGACCTAGGCAGTTTCACAGGTCACTTTGGTACACCATGTGTTTCACTACTGATGTGTACTTTGAAATCAAACAGCTGCACTTATGCAACTTGCTTAGAACTTTGACTGAAAAGCAGTATCAGTATTTAGGGTTACAAAATGGGGTATATTTTTATTCCTATAGAAGCAGTATTTAGCCACACTTGAGCAAGTATTCATAGCACCATTTAGCCATACTTGGTCAAGTACAATGCACGAGGTAGCATGTCAGAAACAGGTGATGCATCAAGCCACCTTGTTTCATACAGCAGAGCAGTAGCCTCCTGTGCAGAACACCCAACTCTATTCATTCACTAATGTACTCTGTTGCCTGCAAAGAGCATCTCCAAACCTCTTCCAGTTTCTTCCAATAACTACACTGTGAGAACTATGAAAGATAACAGTGGCAAATAAGTGCCATCTGAACAGCCAAATGCCTCCAAACTACAAAGCACAGCAACTCTTCTTTTATAGTACTCTCATTATCTATAGTGTTTCCCTCCTCACTTAGAGGAGCACTGAAAAACAAAAGGAATTTTGGCTTATTTGGAGGACTTGCAAAAATGACGTAAAAATATGCAAGACTACAACATCACTACAAAATTAATGAAGCCCTTGTCTTTACCTTTCCTATCACTGAGACAGGTTCAAAAGCTGTCTTGAGCAGAAAAGGCAGTGTTGCCCCTTTTATGGATCTCTGAAAAGACCCAGAGAAAGAAGCATCAATCCATAGAATATAACAGTAAAGAGCAAGCACATGCAAGATGTGAGGAAGAGGGAAAAGAACAGAAATAGTGCCTGTTTGGGAACTTACTGGTCTAATAATTACACACAGAAAAGATATTCTAAAACAAACTGCAAGATTGCTACATTCAAGACTGCCAAAATGAAATAAAATGCCAGCATGCCTGCAGAAGTTAAATTTGATACTCTTCTGCCAGGCTCCCCTTCCTCTGTCATCTGCCTTTTAGTTTTAAGACCTCCATCTCAAATGACCCCAGAGAACCCTGCTTCCCTTATAGCTTTGGGTGGGACAGTTCTGGAGATGAACTGGAGTTTATATGCAAGGATGACTTCTGCATAATAACACTACACAGAACTCAAGATTGCAGAAACTGGAAGACAAGTGGTCAATGAAGCAATTTAAAGAGTTTCTTCATTTATGCTGCCTATAGCCACAGGTGAAAGCAGCCCCACAGAGCAGAGCTTAATTCCCAAAACCAGCTGTGTTACCAAACTCATGGTTAGGCTGGCATTGCTCAAAACTCTAATTTCAGTGAAGGAATTCTGCCTTGCCCTCAGAGAGGCATGTCCAGCATAGGCACAGGTATCAGATTTTACTTGTTAAAAATCAAGTTCTTGGCAAATATCAGTACTTTTATGAAGACAACACAACACACATCTTTGAGAGACCACCACACTTGCAGACTCCTGCCTATGTAGAACCAAGAGTCAGAATAACCTACTATCTCTTCTGTGTGTAACCTGCAAGCCAGTCTTCCAGGTCTTTCTCTCACCATTATGGTACTGGAAGTCAAAAAAAGAACAATGCAGGTCAAAGCTACAGAGCTTCCCTGTCATGAAAGATAATTACAAGAGAAATCAAGAACAGTAAGAAAAGGGAGAAGTATCTCTGCACTGGAAAAAAAAAAAAAAAAAAAACAA
>VXBB01002206.1:313958-326390 GCA_013399915.1 Illadopsis cleaveri
AAAAAAAAAAAAAGAAACCAACACAAAATAATTTGAAACCTTTAAGTAGTACCAGTATACCTGTCCATTACAGCTCTCTTTCCTGACCTCCTCTTAAAACAAGTATAGAAATAAAAAAACTCCAAAGGAGTCAAATAACAAAGTTCTATGCCCCGTGCTGTCATTCCCAGCATTCTTAACTCTGCACTGATGAAGCAGGACTGTCAGTGTTTCATCACAAATCTTGCCAACATTTTGTATCTACTCACACCTATTTTCCATATGCATATTTCTTACTTTCAGGCTCTGAAGTGAGAGGGATGTCAATAGGACACAACATGCATAAGCAACTTAAGAGTACAGTCCAACTATGTCTACAGGACTGGGTGCAGTAACAACTGAAAAATACAGCATGTGTACCCAAAGTTCCCTTGAGTTGAATTTCCCTTGAAATTTATTTCCAGAAGCAAATACTAAAGCAATTTAGTTCTTCTCTATTCCTTGTTCCCCCTCAACCTCCAACTCTTCTGCCTGTATTGAACAACCTTCAAAAACTGTCCATCTTTCATCAGAATATGAAGACAAGTATAGCTGGCCTGGGTTGCACTCATCCTGAATTAATAACAGAACTATGCAACACTCATCTGCAGGCATCAACTTCAGTAACAAATTATACACTCCCTAAATCTTTGACCTTTACTGTGAAGTCAGAAATAATACTTGCAATAAAGCTGAAATTAAAATATTATTAGTGACAGTATTATTTCAATAAAATGTCACTTCTTTTGTATTGAACTAAGAAGAAACAAACTTCTGATCTCCTTTCGCAAATGACATTTCTTTGTTGCAACAGCAAGAACTAGTGCCAACAACGGTTTATAGAAGTTTCAGAACAGAAAATAAACTTACTTTCACCAAGAACAGTCAACCACTGGGTAACTGCACCTTCAGAGTACCATTAAGCAACTTGAACTGTTGGTTAAAGTTTTCTAGGATGCAATAATAGAAAGGTATGTGCATTGGGAAGGGCATGTTTACCTTTCAATTGAGCTGGATATCAGCCCACAACAGTTTCACTTACTGGGATTCAAGTATGTCAGTTGTTTTTCACATATCTGTTTGGATTTTCACATTCATAGTCAATTGCCTGTTTCTGAAACTCTTTTCAAGTATGAGCCGAGTAGAAAAGCAAAATTATTTTACTCCACCCAGTCCTTATAGGCCTTCCTCTTTAAAGTGCCTCTGCCCTCCAGCACACTACTTTTGATATACCCAAGTACTGGAAATGAGACTCCAGCTTTCAGAGGCTTGTGTTAAAAAACAATGCACAGTGCAGCTTGATCCTAAAAAGAGTCAGTGGAGGAAAAAACCCCATGTTCTACTCTAAAGATGAAGACTGATCTCACAGTGATGAGAAGTCTCAAAGCCTCCACACCTCAAGGTGAAGAGAGTCTTCTGAGCCTTGTGTCTTGTAAAAGAATGATTAACCTTTCAAGGTTTTACATTGAATGAGATTAATCTCTGTCAGATTTCAGTCCACAACTTCTTCCCCGTCTTCTGCTCTACAGACAATTCCTTCTGCTCTAATTAGCTTTATGTTTCTTATTTAACAAAATCATTTTAAAGGCCATTTTTTAATCGCACTGTGAATAGAGACATACACTCCAACAGTCTCTTGCATGTGGGCTGTTCAGATTTCCATTAACTGCTTTATCGTGCTTACTTCAACCTCCTAAGCTGAAAGTTTCAACATTTACAATAGTAAACAAACCAACAAAACAAAAACCCCACCCAAGCAGGCAACTAAATGAGACTGTGAAGAAATACGCTATTTCCCTACGTTGTTTGCTGTCTCAGCTGAAGCTGGGAGAAATGGCAAGGATTGACAATACTCCCTTCCTGGTTCTGTTTAGCATATTTTGAGTTAGCTCAGCTGTTTTTATAACGACTAAAGTTAAGAAGCATTCATGGAGCTTTCCATAGTCTCTGCTATCAAATGCAATACAATACATTGGCTCTGCACTCTGGAAATGGGGAACACAGACTACCTAAGAAAGGATGCAGGAAGAAACACTCCTTCAGTTACTGCCCCTGTGTTGTGTTGCAAATGGGATATCTTTAAAAAGAAAAATCAGAAAATCCCTAAGACATGACCAACTAAGGGGTGCTATCTGAAAGATGCTGCAGTTCAAGTTCCACAAACTACAACGCAGTTACTTCAGAAATAAAGTACGGTTTAAAAGTCAGAACTCTGTAGATTTCCATCAAGCAACTAAGATGTTCACTTTGCACTCTCACAGATGCCAAAGAGGCAAGACTACTTAATAAGTTTCCAAAAGTTAGGATACAGTTCCAAATCACAGCAAAGATGATCTGACAACCTCCTGCTTCCCACTAATAATAACATTTTTTCTGAATTTGTAGGTAATCAGCTCAGGGATCTAAAGGAGCAGAGTTTTTCTTTGTGTGGGCAGAAGGGAAGGATAGGCTTTGTGCAGGAAGGGAACTCCCTGAAGTGGCTCACCACTGGGTGGGGAAAACAGCAGAGCAAGACAAAAGAAGTGACATCTGAGGCCTGGGGAAGGAAAGAGGTGGGTCCATCCTTTTCAGCACTCTACAACCATCAGATTCATCTTCCTGCAATGGAGACTTGTAAACAGAAAGGAAACTGGGATGCTCCTATAAAAAACTCTCAAGTTTTGTTTAAATTCTTGAGCAGAATGCCAACTTCTGGCTTCTCAAACAAAGCAGGCAGGTCTACACACATGAAGTTCACTCTAAAATAACAGTGCTTTGGATATGTGATATGGGAAGATGGCTTTCACCAGCCTTGGAGAAATTTAAGTCTGATAGCTGCTCTGGGACATAGATTCAAATATATATAGATATAATTTTTTTTTTTTTGCTTCAATAAAATACACTCTGTATCATTTAAGCTTTCTTCTCCTATGATTTTATTTTCAGTTTTTAATCCAGAACTGGACACCTGCCTTGCTGGAATTATTTACACATTTAATTTTTTTAAACAAATCACCTTTTAAAGAGAGCTTGGACTAATCTGACATATCAAGGGTGTTTACCATTCCCCAGTGATAATTAATCCAGCTTTAGCAGCTTTTCAAACAAACCATTTCATTCAGATCCAGGAGTTCAGACACCAGAACACACTATCATTTAATGTACAGAAGCTGATCTGAAGCTGCTTTTGTCAAGTAGCAGGCTCAAGGAGGAAGCTGAACCTGCAGGATACGAAAGGCTTTTTGACCTGGCTCAAGTGCTAGGAGACAGACCCCATGATTTCACATATTTGCATAATGATACAGGCAAACAATGCAGATTACAGGAAAAAAAATATACACTCATTTTTTATGACTATGGGAAGGGAAAAATTAAGTCTTTCAACTGCACTTCACTGCCTTCACATCCCTTCTACAGCAATAGTGATCTTGGCCTATTAAAAGTGAACAAGTGTCTAGGAATATTGATGGAAGGAGAGAAAAGCTTATGAAAGCAAAACAAAGAAAACCTGATAAACATATAACACTGCAGGAATAACTGTACACAGAGACATTCTTCTATATGAAATTTATTAAAACTTAATGCTGTTATTTATAAGAAAAGAAAATACTAATTATAATTCAGCAAAAGCCAGACAAATAGTAGAGGGCAAAGCTTGGTGAAGAATAGCAGAAAAAAACAGGAAAAGAACCTCCAAAAACTGTTGGAAAATGCACTTTGAACTGAGAAAGCCACATTCAAATGTGAGAACAGAGAAGGGTCAGAAAGAACAGCTATGACTTTCACTTGGAAGTTTTAAGTTTTCTTAGACTGAGGCTTTAGGTTCATATTTTACTAGATAAAACTGAAGTTCTCAAAGTATGCAGGTGATAAATGAGTCATCAAAACAAGATTAAAATTATCTTGCTAGAGTAAAAGCATCATGCTTTGCTGTGTTATGATAAGATCTCTGATTTTGACAGATTAACACAGAGCAGCTGAGGTAGGATAGGATCTCTGAAAATTCAGTCTAACTACTCCAGATCAAAGCATGGTCAGCCAGAGGAGACTGCTCAAGTCTATAGCTGATATGTCCACAGTCTCACTGGGCAACCTATGCCCATGTCAAATCAGTCTCACAGCAAAAAAAAACCAACCCCATAAATCAAAACAAACAGGCAAGAAGACGACAAAAAAAACAAACAAAAAAACCCCAACAAACAAAACAAAACAAAAAAACAAAAACCAAAAAAATCCACCAAAAAAAAACCCCAAAAAACCAACCAAAACCCCCGACCCTTCGTTCTTTTGTTTTAATGGTAATTTATTTTGTGTCTTGTCATTGAACACAAGAAGGGTCCAAGGCTTTTTTTCTCATTCCCTCTCCCCAGCCAGGTACTTATTAAATAGAATTCCCCCACGAGCTTTCTCTTCTCCAAACTAATGCACCAAAGCAAATCAGAAGTGAATATGCTCTTTTAACAGGGCACTCCAATCTTTGGTATGACACCATGCAGTACACTTCGTGAACCCATCTACCCTGACTAATGATAGAGTTTACTTGCTGTTCCCATACCCAGTGCCTCTCAGCCCTGGAAAGAGTTCAAACCATGTCAAATAATAAAAGTATCTTAAAAAATTTATTTTTTCCTCATATAGAAGCATTATGAGCTTCGGCTCTAAGCAAACCACACTCACAAGAAGCAAGTTATATTAATGAGTTGCAATGCTGACAAGAGACAAGTCAGAGCTATTCTAGCTTTTACTTTTCTTTGTAGTACTTCTCACTGCTCTACACAGCTCCAAATAAGGAACAATTATAACTCTTCCATATACTAACTGAACACTAGAAAATCGTTTTTGCTAATAAAAATGTTTACTAAGGACCATGCATAGATGTGCCATGAAAACCCACACCATGTGCACACACAAGCATGCCAGCAAAATTTAAATACAGGCTGGTCTGACACTTGCTTCTCTGCTCAGAATCATGGCATTCATAATCAGCGGGGTATCTCACAAATGTAATGGACGTGCAAGACAAGGACTGCAAGTTCCTGATATACAGACAATGATAAACAGCTCAAAAAAGAGAGGACTTAAAAGTTATCAAAATCAAAGAAATTTTGTATTGGTACTCCTTTTGCAAGGTGGGCGGGAGAGGAAGCTTCCAACTCCTGACCATGTTTTTAATCTACATTCATAATACGTAGTATTACGCCAAGTATTTATGTTAAAATACTAACAACTTCTAATACATCTGTTCCTTGCTCTGAAGAGCTGATATATATTGATCATATGTACAAGAAACATATCCTAAAGCCTTCAAACTAATTTCATAGATTCATTCAACACAGACAGTGTAAAATATTATCTTGCACATAAACTATAACATGAAATTTACAAACTTCAGATTTTATGTACATCAGCTTCTGAGTTCTGAGTTCTTTGTTTTCAATTTGATTTTCAGTATTCTATTTGATTAGTTTCATAATTTATTTTTTTAAAATAAGAGTAAAATTTATAGAAGCAGTTGAACTGACTGCGTATTTACCACAACAAATGCACACTGCCAGTATTTATTGCAGTAAGCAACTTCAGGGGACAGCAGGGGTGGAAAAACATAAAACCAGCTGTGATCTCATTAGCCAACCTCATTATGTAAGACCTCATTAGGCACCATCCCACAATAATGAGAATACACCCTATGGACACTGATGAAATGGAAGTGATCATATACAGAATTGTATAATCATATATAATCATACAGCACTACAGCACACTGTCAACTTAGTAGTTGAAATTCTAGGATCCATTTGGATAAGAGCTTCACTGATGCACATTGCAGAAAGACCCCTTTGCCTGTTCACTGCACTATGAGCAGGAGCTCAGATACAAAGAGAAACAACAGAGTAGGGGACAGGGTGTGTGTTGCCCAAAACTGAAACTTCAAAACAACTTCAGCATCCTTCCCTAACTATGTTTTATGTTAGTATCATTTAGTACTTCTGCAACATGAGAAACATAAACAGAATTTTATTTGGGGCTATTACAGATGGGCTTCATCTTGATTTCTTGATTTGTCTCCTTCTTTGATTTGTAAAAAATTTATCCACTTTACAGTTTTGTATTAAGTTCTGAAAAACAAATGGGCTGAAATTATAAGAAGTTTAATAAACTTGTGGTAGTTCCAGCTGACTTCAGGGGATTTTCCCCCTTTCTCCATCAACTTTGTAACATGAAAGATGAACTGCCCTGCTACGTGCAAACATTTACCAGCAGCCTGGACCTGGAGTGATCATCAGCTACTACAACCTCACTTGCAAGAATCACCTATCAGGACAAGAAAAATTTCCTAGATAAAACTGTTCAACTTCTTAAGCAATTTTTCAGAATGTTAAAGTATTTTAAGCTAGTGTTGTAGGGTTTTTTGACTGAGGCACTTTGAAACACGCATGCAGCTTAGAAAATTAAAAATATTCCCAGTCTTCTCCTCTTCTGCAGCAATTTTCACTTTCTCATTAATTAGGTAGTGTTTGAGTGCTACAGTCAACAGCGCAATGCTGCACTAAAACGGAGATACCTCTTCCATTAGAAACTTTATTTTGCTGGGGGTTTTAAATACTTAAAAAGAAAACTTAGGTATTAAAATCTATAAAAAACCCAGATATTTTTAATACAGTATTTTGCCAGCCCTCCCCCTGCCTACACCCAGAAGATAATTCCTTGGACATCCACTGAGATACTTTGTTTTATATGAAATACCATTTACAAAACAATAATGCAACATGACAGCTATGACAGAAATTAAACCATGTACCAAGGAAGTATTTTTTGCAAAATTAATCCAATTTTCAACATGAATGAAAAGAATACTTTACATGAACCTAAACATATAAAATGATTCCTGACAAACTAACCTGAAAAAGACCATCTTTCCTTTAAAACACAAATCAAAATTTCTGCAGCGTTGATATGAGAAGACTTTCAGACAGCCACATAACAATACCAGTTTTCCAAGAAGAACTTTACACTATTTCAATAGTGTAAAGTTATTTAACATGACTACACTAGTTTCCAAAAGATACATTTTCTATCTTTAACACATGTTCATTCAGACAAAGGGACAACAGCATCTACTCAGGAAAGGACAAAATAAAACAGGCATAATATGCAGATATCCACAATAGAAACCTCAAACTTTTGAGTGATAAATTAAGATAGATTTTATCAAACAACTGTCACAAGATTACAAGTTAAAATGCATATTCTGGAGATTCAAGATGTAGAGAAGTATTAGTCATCAGCATTTGCAAACATACATACAAACAACTAAATTATCAAAATTACCTTTTTTCCCCCTTCTCTGGAATGAATATAAAATATTCCAGGTAAGGATTTACAGCTATCTACAACACTTAGGGTGAGCCTAGAAATGACCCACCAGTCAGCAGTGATAGAATTTCACAAGAGTTGGAGTGGCATCAGGCAAAGTTGACCACTCATGTTCACATTTCACTCTGAAGATGCATGTGTATTGATGATCCAAAGGACACAATTTCCTCAAGGTCCCCAAATGATATAGTATCTGAGAAGCCAACATCTCAGAAGCTGACATTCCATTAGACCACTATAGTCCCTATTTTCATTTCCCTGCACCTCCACAAAGAAAAGATGGAAATATAAGTAGAAAAATTTAAAAAAAAGAGTTCAAGATGTCTCCATGACACAGCAGATAAACTAAGACATCAACTAAGCTGAACACAAAATAAAAAAAATCCCCAGCCAAAACAGAAACAAAACAAAACCACCGAAAACCAACAAACCAAATACCCTCATAAAGAAAGAAAAAAAATGGTTTAGCAGCTGTTTTGGAAAGTTCAAAAGCAGGTTAGTGTTACAAAACCACCTACTCAACACTGCACTCATCTATGTCACCATGCACAATTAGCAGTGACTGCCTTCCACATAGAAAAGGATGCAGTTCTCTTGTTGAATATTAATTTTAGTATATATCATTTTTGCTTTAAAATCCATTTTGACATCTTCAAATGGAAATGCTCTGTAAGTTTAGAGCAGCCTTTAACAGTTGGACTGGTAGCACTTTCTTCTAAGGAACTCATAGTTTAAGAACATGGTCAACAAGAGACACAAGTAATTTACTTGTCTTAAGAGCAGAGGAACAAAAATAAAGGAAGTTATTAGATGAACTTTCCACCTACTTGGCATACCATCTCATGCAAAGAGACCACCTCTTGCAAGAGCACAATACACTTGCCATAAGACGAGAAGGGTTGTTGATACCACAGTGAAAGTGCTCAGCTTAGTGACATCAGTGTTCACACACAGAGGTTTGTTGCAGTGAGCAGCAAGTTACACCACTTTGCCATAGAGGTTCAATATTGAACCATCCATATGTAGCATCAGAAAGTGTGACTCATGAATGTCCTCCAGTCACACTGGTTTTCAGAGCGGCAGGCATGGAGCAGGTTGCCAGCAACTGTGAGAGCATAGAAATCAATGGTTTGTACACACGTATGTACATAAACAGCCTCAGTTTAAATAATTTTCCAGCATACATCTTTTGCAATTACACAAATGCTCACAAAAAAAAAAAATAAAAAAAAATAAAAAAAAAAATATATAAATCAAGTGTTAGCATAAAACAAACAAACTAAAAAACCCTCCAGCTTGCTGAATCAGTGCAAGCATCTCAGATGGTATCAGAAGTGATAGGGCTCTGATTCACATTTACAGAGAAAAAAGCTGCGCTGCTTCAGCCCTTCCAGCATCCTACCATCTGCTTCAACCTTCTTCCAGAGCCATTCACCCTGAAAATAAGTTGACAGAAGAAAACATGACTGTGCCTGAGTCCATTCAGTTCAGTCGGCATCTTCACTTAAACCCACATTTTATGGTAAGTTTAATTTGCCTGCCTGAGCCGAAGCAGCTCAGGTGCAGACATGTTCCTTCCTGCTACCTGCCCAGAGAGGCAAAGGGAGCACTCAGAGGCAACTCACAGTAACAACACAGCCGAGGTCATCAGCCACCGCTCTGGAACTTGTGATCTTGTGCATCCACATGAGATTTGCCCTTTAACAACAACATGTTTGTTTCACAAATCCTACTGTGTTAAATATGTCATTCAGTCTCCATTTTGCCTTCCTGTAACTTATAGAAACAGAATCCCAAATGACCATGAGCATAAAGGTCTCTTATTTCTTTTGAATATGTATACTCAGCTAAGTGCAGTAAGTATGAAGTATGTTAGTTCTGCCTCTATTGCACAAATAAAGGACTTTACATACATGTAAATACAATGGTTCAACTGGCTACACACAGCAACAGACCTGCCCTTCAGTTACAGATGCTATCTTTGCTCTGTGGAGAGGAATCCGTTTTCTAAGCTTTAAATGCAGCTACCTTGATAAATGAGTGCTAAATAGTTTGGAAAAATACATGTCTGTGTACCAGTGCAAGGCAAAGGAAAAAAACAAATTGCAACACAAGGCCAAATGTACAAGAAAAAAACAGCTAAATAACTCATTGTTAGGGTTAGAAAAAGTTTCAAGGTAAAGTAACAGCCCCAAATTTCAAGGACAAATTCAGTAATTTGTGGTGTCTCATCTTGAGCAATTTAAAATAGGTACAGTTTTTAAGAACTACTCAGTACAGCATTCTTCTTAGGACCCAAAAGTGCTTGCAGTGATTCATATTACATTCAATAAACAAGTTACAGAAATAAAACTGCTTGTTATTTGCATTCTCTTCCTTTGGAAAGGGACGGAAGGAGGACTTATAAATATTTTACCTGCTTGAAAACTAATGGTTTGTTGTTTTTCTTTTAAGAAAATTCTGGCTTATCTCTTAGAAAATGAAAAAGAACAGTGAAATGATAAAAGGAAGAAGTGGCGATGCACTTCAAGTACATGAGAGATAAAAGTCAACATAAGGAAAGGAATAAAACCAGCTGAAAGCAGGAGCTAGAGGAAGTAGGCAGAAAAAAACCACAAAACCATAAATATAAAGAAACAAAGATTACAAAGGCATGACTCAATGTCAAAAGCTATACAGGTCAAGATGCGTGACATATGTTTGCTTTTGGAGACATAGGATTTGACTCCGAGAAATGTATTTCTTCCCTGGAGAGCGTTCCAAAGCACATGAGATACAGCTCTGGATGTATGGATGTCATGAGTAAACTAGAAGGGAGGAATATCACACTGAAGAACAAACAAAGCCAAAGTATAAAGGACAACTGTTTATGTTAGCATGATGCTTTCCAAGGAATTAGCTGTCAAATAATCTTTCCTACTTCCCCCCTTCCCAGTCTGTAACCAGGGAATGACTTGAACCATGAGAACCCACTTTCAAGTTTCCAAAACCAAAGGGAACAAAATAATTTATTTCCATTGTAGCAAAAAAGAACAAATATTTCCAAGAACATACAGGTACCTTCCTCTCCAATGGCAGTTTGACCTTACATTTCAGACACACAATGCACATGTTCATTTAAAAACCACTTTGCTCCACAGGTACATAAAGGATTGAAAGACATTTCTGCCATATTCAATAAACAGCTGGTTAATGAGGAACACCATAATCAAATCAGCCAATGGCAGAGACACTCAACACTCACGATGTTATCACTCATCAATAAATAGTAACTTCCCACTACTAGGAACAGACACAAGTAGAAACTGCTTGAAAGTAGCACCCTTCAATAAGAGGCTCCCCTCTTTCTAACATTAACAATCCTCTGCAGTTTAACCATCACAGACGTACTGAACACCATTCTCACAGTCTTTAGATTTGGGTTTTAATTAGCCTTCAGAGGATGAGTAATAATTTTTCAATGCAAGTGCTTTCTAAAGACTAAAATCTACCTTATCATTATAAAAATGAAATACCATTGCCACCCTCTACTTTGATTTTCCTCAGGAGAGTGCAAGTGATACAAGAACAACTCAAGACCAGTACACACACAGAGAATTTATACAGTTCTATTATATAAAGCCCAAGATTCCTCCCTGCTTCATGACTGCCAGTAAGAATAAGCACCAACTATATATGAAAATCCTCGACTAAAAATCTTGTTAATCACAGGCGGTTACACTGCAAATATTCTCGAAGACGTGATGGAAGTTGCAGAATTCAACTCTGGTAGAGCATGTAGCTCACAGTAGTGATGAAATCAGAAGGTGATGAGCAGCTAGCAGCTCATCCTGCTTTAGCAGCTCTGAATCATGCAGCTGCAAAGAAAATTTATCTCTGAAAGATCAAAGTGCTAAAACATATAAATAAATTGCAAATAGTGGCTTAATAAATCAGTTTTACAATCCTGATTATAAAACATTATATTTTCAACCCCACATTTACATTCTGGTATCTGCAGGAAGCCCAGCAGGCTTCAGAAGCTGTGCTGAAGGTGATGAGACTGCACACAGATAAAAGTGTCAGCCCACATAGAAAAGCTTTCCAAAAGCTTAATCATGGCAAACAGAACAGAGTAGCACCCAGTCCTAATGCAATGCTATCAGGCTACACCTTTAATACCACTTTAAAATCAAGAAAGTAAACACACTTGCAGTATGGATACCATCGTCTGTGTTATTTCAACTACTCAAATGGTACTCAAGCAGCTTCATAATGCCTGCAGAAGATTTACATTTAATAAACCCCTCTAAAGTAACCTGGAGCCCACTAATGACAATTCATCTACTGAGCCACTGGTTAAGCACTTGGTGAGCATTTTTACTTTCTTTACTGCTACCACTATTGTTAAGATGATCTCCATTTAACAGGTACAATTTAGGGTTTGTTCATATCCCTGTCTTCTTGCTTGAAGACACCAAGTAATGAATGACCTTTGGTTTTCAACTGTACTGCTTAGCAAAACAATTTCAGCAGCATTGAAGGCAGCATTGAAGCTTAGTTATAAATAATAGTTCTTATTGCAGAAAAAAAGTAATTTGAAGATATTTTCCTGCCACAAGTCAAACTACAATAATTTAAAGCAAGTAAAGGAGCACTATCCCTTTAAGATAACTCAATTATTCTTATAGGAAGTGTTTTAGCAATGTAAACTTCTTTGTACTTGGATCCTAAATAAAACTAAGTAAATAAAAGTTACGCTATATGGCTCAAATCAAGTGCCTACTCCTTTACTGCCATGCATAGTTAATTTGACTACAACAATATAAGAGCAAAAATCAGTATATTTGATTTGCTGTCACTGTGTGTTCACTTTATACAGATGAAAAGGACTTCGGGGCTATAGAGAAAAAGGTCCTAGAAGTATGCCAGAAGCTTACTTAAATACAGTCCAAACCTCCAAGGCAAATGTAGCTTAAACTAAGACTAAACTCACATACAAATTATCACAAAGAGAAAGTAATGCTGTTACCTAGGGGTGGAAAGCTAGGTACGTGCAAAATTGTACAGCTCTTAATTTTT
>VXBB01002206.1:326522-344457 GCA_013399915.1 Illadopsis cleaveri
CATAAACTAATGAAAAACATTGCTTTTCTTGCATTCAGTTCTGTGACAAAGGGTCGGTATTTTTGCATGGGCCAGTTTTGATTCTCAGAGTAAGTGACAGACAAGGAGCTTCATCATTTCCTGGTCATCCCAAACCTGCTGTTTTACACTCCTCTTTCAACACCAGCAAGAGCTGGAAACCTGTGGTACAAAAACAACTTCAACCTTAATTCTCATTAGTTTTCCACAGAGTATGATAACCCAAACTGTACTATGCACCCCTCAGCATCTTATCAGATCGTATTTTCAATTATATAAATCAACATTAGTGGAATTCAGTCAGCATTCTCTCCTACATAAAAATGTTAATTTTGCTTTCAACCAGAAAATAAATAACTAGACGAGGAGAAGAAATATATGAAGACTTTAAAGTCACTTACTCAAATGCAAAGAAGAGTCCACTGGTGACCAAGATGAGAACAAGAGTCAGGTAGAAGACTCCAGTCTGTCGTGCCATCATGATCCTCCCATTGCAGAAGAATTTGTTTCTTCCAGGAAAAACCTCCCATTTTCTCTTGGGAACTGATTTCTTTTTCTTATGGGGAGACTCCATGGGAGACGAAGAGCTGTGTGTGCTGATCTGACTGTATTCACAGTCTTTCATGGGCCCACTACCACCTCCAGGAGTCATCAAGAAAGAGTAAAATGTGGGGAGAACCCCACCAAAAATATATACAAATGTATATGTGCAAATATTCTTCTGGCTAAGAGAGCCCTCTCCACCAGCTCCAGTTAATAAAAAAAACAAATAAAACGATGAAAACTCTGCTACCAGACTAGCAATAGGTGTATCATGCAAACACCACTTAACTCTTCAGAAACCAAAGCAGTCATACCAGAAACGCTTGAGAGGGATCCTTCCTTCCTCCACCAGTTACAAAACAACCACGTAGGACAATCCTTTCAAAAACAACTTATCACAAAACAGGACAAAAAGAAAAAAAAAGTCATTACAAATCAGCTAGGCTCTCAAAAAAAAAAAAAAATCAAGTCTTTTTTTATCAAGTTTATTTTCAAATGGGAAGGTTTTTTCCTTCCCACGCACACCCTGAGAGTTTTCTCCGAGGGTCAGAAGGTTGGCCAAGGCAAGGTTTAGCAATCGAGTCTATCATTCATAGAGATTTGTTATAATCCTCCTTTGCGCAGCAGATTCCACTGCTAAAAATGACCATTCCTAAGACGTTCCCTCGAGAGACACGCGAAACAAATCATTACGGGGGAGGGGAGGAAAAAAAAAAAGAAAAAAAAGAAAGAAAAAAAAAGAAAAAAGGCAAGTAAGGAACCAGGCTGCAACTCCAGCTTCCGAAGAACACTTGAAGCTCTCCTCTTCCTGAAGCCGCAGTCTAGCGGGAAGCGGCGGCCGCTCCGCGCAGACCCAGGGGCGCAGGGCTCCCCTGTCACCACTCCACAGCAAGGGATTCTCCCGAGCCCGTGGCAGCCCGGGGCACGGCCGGTCGCCCACAGACACCAGCGCCTCGGGAGCGGGTCCTCCTCATCCTCCCTGCCCGCGCCTCTCCCTACACAACAGGTCCCCGCCTCCGCCTCATGCTCCCCAGCGCCTCGGCCGCGCGGGAGGGAGGTTGGGAGGCAGGGGACGGGGAGGCTTCGCCGCCGCTAGATCTCTGCCAGNCCGCAGGCAGCTGCCCGCCGCCCGGGCTGGAAGCGCAGGGCAGCAAGCCGGGCAGCGGCTGTCCGCGCTGAAACCCCGCTACCACTGCCGCCGCCTCCCGCTCAGCCGAGCCGCCCCCGACCCACGCTCCGCTGAACCGCGAGCGGTGTGCGCCGCCAGCCCCAGGCGGCAGCCGCGTCCTGCCTCGCTCCGGCTACCGGGCCGAGCGAGTCCCGCCAGCGAACGATGGGCACGGAGAAGCCCCACCCGCGCGGCCCGACCTAGCAGGACTCGTCCCCGCCCCGTGCGGACTCGGACACGGCGCTCGAGACACGCCCCTCCGCCCGCCGGGAGTTGTAGTTTCGCTCAGTTGTAGTTTTGCAGCCGGAGGCGGAACGGCATCACGCAGGACTACAAGCCCCAGCATGCCTTCCGAGCCGTCCTGGCGGGGCGGGGCCGGGCTGGGCTGGGCTGCCCCAGCGGCCCTCGGCGGGCGGAGACTCTCCTCGGCCTGGACCGGCCGTGCCCCGTATCGGTCCCGCTATGCGCGGACCCGGTTTCCCCGGGCAGCCCTACGTGCCCTTCTTCGCGGCGGAGGACTGCGTCCGGATTTGTCTTTCAGTCAGGGCGGAAGGACGGCGCTGGAACTCCTGATCCGTCTCTTCGGGAGCCAGGCGGCCCCCCGCGTTCCGGGTCACCCGGTATAACTTTAGGGGTCGTTCCTGTCCCATGTGCCCAAAGTGCTCCGCTGCAGCGGTGCTGGGCCCGCGGGGGCTGTCCCTGCTTCTCCTGCATGCCAGTGCTTCACTGCTCCACAGGCGGCATTCACATGCTCCATTATGCTGCTGGAATTAGAGTCAGCTAGGTTGGAAAAGACCTTTGAGATCATCACGTCCAAACTATGAAGTAACACCATCTTGTCAACTAGACTATGGCACTAAGTGCCACATCCAGTCTTACCTTAAAAACACTTCTAGGGATGGTGACTCCACCATCTCCATGGGCAGTCGATTCCAATGTTCAATCACCCTTTCTGTAAAGAACTTCCTCTGAATGTCCAACCTAAACTTCCCTTGGGGCAGCTTAAGACGGTGTCCTCGTGTCCTATTGCTGGTTGCCTGAGAAACCAACCTCCATCTGTCTGGAACCTCCTTTCAGGTTGTTGTAGAGAGTGATAAGGTCTTCCCTCAGTGTCCTGTTTTCCAGGCTAAACAGCTCTAGCTCCCTCAGCTACTACTCTTAGGACTTGTGTTCCAGACCCTTCACCAGCCTTGTTGCCCTTCTCCAGACATGCTCCTGAATCTCAGCATTCTTCCTAAACTGAGGGGCCCAGAACTGGACACAGCACTCAAGGTCCTGCCTCACCAGTGCCAAGTACAGGGGAAGAATGACCTCCCTGGTCCTGCTGGCCACACCATTCCTGATACAGGCCATGATGGCCATTGCCCTTCTCTTCCACGTGGGCACATTGCTGGAAGTACAGTCGCCAATGCCGACATATTTGTACAGATCTTCACTGTGTCCTGACTGCACATCCCAGAAAGATACGAGCCAAGAAGGGAAAGCTTTCCTATAAATGCCATCCTGCACCAAGTCCTTCTCACGTGGGCACTGGTGGCAGGGCTGCTTGCAGAAAGCCCAGGGAGGCTTCCCACAGTTAAGGCAGAACCATTCTCAAAGCTGTTTGCTGTTGTTTCTGCCTAGTATGTTCTCCATATGCATCCAAAGAAGAGCTATGAAGCTGGTGACGGGTCTGGAGCACCTTATGATGAGCGATTGAAGGAGCAGGAATTGTTTAGCCTGGAGAAAAGGGGGCCTGGGGAGAGTTCACTGCTCTCTATAACTACCTGAAAGGAGGTTGTAGCCAGCTGGGGTCAGTCTCTTCTCCTAAATAACAAGCAACAGGACAAAAGGAGATGGCCTCAAGTTGTGGCAGGGGAGGTTTAGATTGAATATTAGGAAAAATTTCTACACCAGAAGTACAGTCAAGCATTGGAACAGGCTGCCCCAGGGAAGTGATGGAATCACCACCCCTGGAGATATTAAGACTGTAGATGCGGTGCTCTGGGATCTGGTGGATTTGGCAGTGTCAGGTTTACGGTTAATGATCTTAAAGGTCTTTTCCAAACTAAATGATGCTGTTATTTTATGATCTGAAATGGGTAAGCAGGTATAAATCAGTGCTAACAAAGGTTTATTTTGATTCATCTTTTACAGTTTTGCAATTTACTAGCACAGCTGTGTAACCTATAGAGAATGGACTAGTTTGGGACATGAAGTAGGAATCAATACAGCTCAGAAAAGCCAATAGCAAACTGAGCAAACTTTTGTAAAAAGTTGAGGAAAAAAGTTGATTACTATCGCCTGCATCTCTCATGGCTGAATGTTGTCCTAGGAGAGACAGCAAAAACATGTAAGGATGCAGCTGAGTTCTCAGGCAATGTGTTCTCTGTTTTCATAATTTCATTTTGAATTTTGAAATGGAATAATTTTCCCTTTAATACAATAAGCTAATTCTTTATCCATAAACAATGCCTGATAACAAAGGGACGGTGGAACAGTCTGACCAGCACTGGATAACTTCCCCTTCCTTGGAGGAAATTAATTACTTTGGTAACCAAATTACACAGAGTAGCCTGGTAGACACTCTCCTGGTGATTCTACAATCCATTTTATTGATACACAGAAATAATTTTGGCATGACACATGGGAAAAATATGGGGGGGTGTCTCCCTTTGCAAGGTGTAAAGAAGTGGTGCATCCTTTTGCAGCAGGATGTAAAAATAGTTTCTGATATCATCTCTCATGAAAATGCATTGGCATCCTTTTTCCACACATGTAATAGATGCTGCCACATTATTCCTTCTCATCTCCTCCTCCTCTTGTAGTGCCTGTTGTCAACAGTTTGCCTGTAATCTCATAACTTAGATATCACAGCATTTTTTATTCTTTGAAATGGTCTTTATAAACAGCTAATAACTTTTCTTTCTTTCTTAATGAATACAGCGCCTATGTATTCAGGAAGCTGCTGACAGATTTTTTTGGTTCACTGACAAGCATTTTTAGTCTTCATCAGGTTTCTATTAGCATATTGCTGGAGCTCTATCTTCAGTGCTTTGACAATATTAATGACTGTATCATGTCAAATGGCACTGTTCTCTCCTGAGATTACGGAATATTTTAGACATTCACAAATAGAGCAAATGGTTTCTGCAAAACAGTCATTGTTGGCTTATCTTCACAGGTAGCACTCAGGCTAATTTCAGAAACACTCTTCAAAAGCCAAACACTTGTAAACAATACCAGCACCTCATTCAAGCTGCTGTCTCATGCCACTGTCTTTCCTTGGGTTTTAAGATGCTGTAGTTGAACAAGTGAACCTCAGGCATATGAACTGAGAGAAATACATAAAGGAATTTGAGGAGTGCTGGGAAAAATAATTCTAAAAGTCAAACTTAGTGAATCTATTTTGATTCTACCAGGATCATCCAGTCCTACACATTTTACTTTTCACAATAGCCTATTTTTGTCCCTAATCAGTACTAGTATTGCATTGGAATTTAAAGTATTAATAATATCTTTTAAATCAATACCTCTTTGAATTTTTTTTCAAAACAATTTGAAAACTCCCCTACAAAAAGCACTAGATATCGTAATATTTCATATGATTCAACATTGTTCCTCAAAGTATTTATTGTTTATTCACATTAATGAAAATTGGTTTGAGGCACTAAATAGTTGAAATCTTACAGTACGTAGGACAAATATTCTCTTTTCGTAAAACTTGGCAGGTTCATGAGTTGCAGTATGTACTCTTCTGATTTCTTAGTTGTGACTCAGGTTGATCTCATGCAAAAGATGAATATGATGCAGCAATGTCACCTAGCTTAAAAGAAACCAAGACAGGCTAGCTTTCTGTTGGGCAAATGCTAATGAAAAAGCTCTTGCTGCTGAAAATTCCTGTCTCTTACCCTGTGTACAGTGTGGAGGTGTCACAAGGGCAAGTCTTGAAACAATAGGGAAGCTAATTTGCTCTGATGACACGTCACCTTACATATATAGAATATCTGTTACCGTGCTTCATGGCAGAATCTGCTTGAATGTGTTGGAAGCAGTATCAGGAAAAGTGTTTAAGTGGTTAAATAAACACAAACTAGCAAACTGCAGCGTTTTGGACATAAGGTCTCANCAGTACACCATATAGCCAACACTGCCAAATTTCTTCTTGCTTCCAATCAAAAAAAGGGGATTATATAAACAAATATCTAAAATACTTGAAGTGTCAAATATTGAACTGGAAGTCCTGTTATTCTTGCAGATGGAAATAAGTTAGGCATTGCTGTGGACACATTTTCTAGGCATATTTTAGACACCTTTCATAATTACTTTTGAAAAATAAATGAAAAAAATTCAAACAAAGTAGCGGTAATACCATTGCCATGCAGGACACTGAGAGTGTCTTGCACATTCCATACTTGCTGAATGCTGCAGTACATCATACATGCCAGTTTACAATAGTAAGAGCAAATAATCCTAAGAGTTTTCTACAATATACCTGTTTTTCAGACCAAATATTTCTCTCCTTTTTCTGTGCTATTTTTCAGAAGTTATCTTTCCCTGCCATCATTTTAGAGTCTTACCAACTATTCATTTTGTGAAAATACTTAATTTCCTTGAAAAAGGTTTTGTGCAAACTAGAAATATTGTATTTCATATGAGTTGGCAGGAACAGGGAGTGAGAATGCACATCAGAATCTCTCTAAAGAATAAAAAAATAAGGGTTTTTTTTACTACAACAATGTAATCAACTTAAGCAGGTCCGAAAAGCTGTTAAGTGTCTCTTAAGTCTTGCTTTTGAAAGACCAAGATGGCTGTCATTTATTGTACAGCCTTCTAGCAAAGTGTAATATACATTACTTCTCTGCAGTGGGTGAATTTAGAAAGCCAGAGGAGCTTTTTCATGGTAAAAGAACTTTTTCATGGCAAGTTCTGGAGACCAGAATCAATTTTGTATTTACATTTATCCACTTCACGTTGAAACCATATCTCTTGATTGGGGTGGCTTTTTTTTTTCCTGTTTTGAAGCATTAGAAACATCGTTGTTTGTAAGTTAAAAATCTGAAATTGCCTAATCATATAAAGTCTGGAATATTTCGGTGGTTGTTCAACTTCTGACTTTGGCCTTCTACCATACAACTTCATTGCTTTGGACGGAAATCAGAATCTATGGATATTTTAATTTATGCCTGCAGAATAAAATGAGAATTCTCCTTAAAATGCAATTAAAATCCAGAAGTTTTTGGAATTAGCCATGCTTCCCCGATCAGTGACTGTTTCCAAAGATAAAGATAGACTGCCTCCAAATCTTACAGTTTCAACTGAAAAAATAAAGATGAGCATTGTATGAAGTTATCAGCATTAAGCCTATTGAACATTTTGTCTTGCTCTAAATTGACTGAAGGGAAAAAAAAATTCTTTCATTCTGGGAAGCTGACACAGAACATGAGCCAGCCAAAAGAAAGGGCCAAGAAAGTACAGTTATGAGGAGAACCCCCAAATTTTCCAGTGTTACCAGTCACATCAAAAGTTCCCTCACTGGAGCCAGGAAATAATTTTCCTTAGTCTTCCATCATGTGTTAGTAGAGTACACTGCACAATGAGTGGAGTGAATTACAGTTTGTTTGATGCTTTGCTTCCCCATGAAGAGCCTAATTTAATAAGTCAGTACTATACAGAAATTTCTCATATCCTAATCCCGCTTCATCAAACCAGTTGTTTTTCTTCAGTGGGCTTCCTCTTTAAAATACTTTTTTTTTTTTAGGAATATGTATGAGAAATGAACATAGCACTTCAGAGAAATAAACAAATGAAGATGGGTCATACTTACCTGTACTCTTTAAATTTTAAGTTTGTGGGTGTTTTCTGGCTATATTCAACTCCGTACTGTTGAACCAGGTCTCATTCTGTGCGCTCTGCACAATTAATATAAAGACGAGTGTCAGTGTGGGCAGTGGATGAAGCAAGCTGGATTTCCTCTCCCCATCACAGGCACCTCGCTGTGCCCCATGATCCGTGTGACACTCCCAACACACTGTGACGCCAGCACCACTCACTGTGGCTAATGGGAGGCTGCCCACAGGCTGCCCAGGGGCCTGCTGGCTGCCACCACAGGACCAAAAGTGAAGTGACAAAAGATGGGCAAGTGCTGAGCAGAGCTCACAGCTCACCACCAGCGAGGCTGGAAGGCCTCTCTTGCTCCACATTTCCTTGCACCTGAACCAGCCATGAAGGGTGGCTGTTGCTCTGTCCTCTCCTCAGATCCTTCCACCCTCTCCCTTGCAGTCTCACCACACCTTATCGGATGTTTTGCAGAGCTGTCTTGGAACAAGCATGTCAGCAGAAAAAAACCCCCACCAACTATTCACTTTTATCTTTTGCAGCAAGTTAATTTTCTGCTGCTTCAACATGCTGAAATGACTTGGCAAAGGACATGACAAAGTGTGACAAAGGACTGCAACAAGGGAGGGGCAGGAACAGAATGCCCAGGGAAAGGGAAGTGAAAGAGCAAAGAGCTTTCCTCTTTAAAAAATATCTATTATATAAACTTGAATATATATGAAGTAAAGGGACAGAGAGTGGGACTGTAGACAGCAGTTGGATTGGTCTAGGCTGCCACTGAACTTCAAGCTCAACCAGATGTGCTCGTGGAGGCATTCCGTAGTGTGCAAGAGCTGGCAAAACATGAGAGGACACATGATGCAGCTTAAAGACAGAAAAGGAAGGGAGAGCAGGACCTTGGAATCCCAAATCCTATAGTGATGGGCTGTTAGATAAGCCAGCTCATCATGACTTGCCCAGGGTGGTAGTGCATCACACCCAAGTACTTTTAAAAGCGTTGGCATCAATTTGTCTTTCTTTCATTGACTTTCTAGAAACTTTTAAAAAATATAGTTAAACTTGAAGCCTCTGCTCTCTTTCCTATTCAGCTGAGCAAGTTTCAACTTACTCTCTGTGAAGAGAAGTCCGACTGACACCTTAAACAATTGCCTAAGTCTGTTCCATAGGAAACAAAACAAAGAACAATATAATACACACCTACAAAGGGTCATGCAATTAAAGGGATGCTGTCAGCTACAATTATTTTAATTAACCAATTAATGTAGTAAAAATGTTTTGATAATGTTCTTTAACTACTATTTCCTGTTTAAAAAAATATCCCTTTTACAGGTTTTCTTTTTCCCTCCTGTTTCCTGCTTGAGGCTATAGAAGGAACTGTACTTCTGGTTGACAAAACAACAATTGCAAATATGTTCTGGTTTATCTCATATACAACCTTTTTTGCCCCCTTCTGTGTGCCTCTTCCTTCTTTTCTCTGCTGCCACGGGAACACCCACTCACAGTACTGTGGGAAAGTAGGAACTTCTGCTTTGCTGTGGAGTGCAAGAAAGTGACTCCTTCCAGCTTATGTGGGAGCATGACACTCATTTTGAGAAAAACCTTCTTCATATTATAGTTGTAAGCTGTTTCACTGTTTTGGACTGCACATTTTGAGCATTTACAGAAGAACCATCCATTGCTGTCAGTGGAACATATCCATCATGTGTGCTTATATGGATTAACACAAAATACATAAAAGTTTTCCAGGAGGAATCAGGCAATTAGAGACTTCTGTGAATCCCAGAGTAAGGCTACCTGCATCATTAAACACTTAACTAGGCCATCTCAAAATGGAGCTAACTGCTTTTGAAAATCTCTCCATTGTCACATTCAGCATTATTAATGGGGAAGACTTAGTATTACATCATGGCTTTTCTCTTGGGCCTTTCTTTTCTTTCCCTGCCTTCCACTTGGTTTTGTGTCTATTCTAGACCTGCCCTCCCTCACTGCATATACTTTATCTCAGCAAACAGCAATGTTGGTGTTGGGTTTCATACCAACCCCTCTTTCCCACCTTCCTAACATAAAACAATGAGTAAAAAGAATAAGGGAGAACAGGTCATTTTACTCCTCTCAGAGCTATTGTTTCCAGGACAATAAGCCAGGACTGCTGCTCAGGGGTGCAGCACTGCAATGATTGAATTAATTTAAAATTTGGAAAGCCTGGGTTTCTTCCCTTCCCCCTCAGCAAACAGGATAAAAAAAATTAGTTCAGTGACTTGGTAATTTATACTCTGTGGAATCTGAATATTCAATGAGCTCTGTATACAAAAGACTAGATATGACTCATGAATCATATGGCTGACAACACTGCAGTAGAGAAAGGAAGTCTGACAATCAAAAGAAATGTGATACTGATCATACACAAATGTGGTCAGAGGCATAAAACAAAAACATTTTTTCTGCTATTTTTGTTCATGTATTTACTATGATGATCATTTTTATATTTCTGTGAACACTTAAATGGATGGTCTTTGCTCAGAAGTGTGTGCCCAACTAGGTATGTGTTTATGGAAGCAGAGTTTTAGCAATTACTTCTGCTACTAGTACAGCATCTTCTGATGGAAATCTGATTTCCACTTAATAAATGCATATTCCATATTGAAATCAACATAATGGTTCACTTTTAAGTGTTCTCAGAAGTTTGTCTTCTTCAAATATGTCCATGTGGTTGTCACTATATCTCTATTTTTCCTGTAAGATTTATTACAGGTTACCTTATTTTAACCAATAATTATTCTTAAAAAAATTAAAGAACTGCTTATAAGAAAAGCTGTGGGATTATTTGTACAGTCAAGAGAATGTTTTGGCCAAGGTTCTGAGAATAATTGTAAATATTTTAGAACATATGCTTTTTATAGCATAATAGGAGAATGAGCTTATAAATCCGATTTGTTACAGAGTTAGTTTAACCTAACTCTAGTGCTAATCTATTAGCATTCATATAAATTAATTCTGATGATCAAATGGCAGTCTGGAGTATAATCACATTTTAAACCAATAAAACTGTAACCAGAAAATTGAGGAAAAGTATTCAGAATTCTAAAGAAAATTATTCATGCAACAAATAATATGCAAAGATTAGTCTTGGAGGCATTCTGAATTGGTATGTTTTATTTGATTAAGAGGAGTGTAGATACAGAATACCAGAGGGAATAAAACAGGAAAAAAATTAACTTTGAGATACAAACATAAATATTTATATGCAAAAATTTATTAAGTGGGATTTCATATAGAAGAATGAAGTCTTCCATGACGAGTGTGATTCCTTCATGCAAACAGCATCAGCCTTGATGACTCAGAGATGGTGAATACTTGGTAAAGTTGATGGCTGAATCTTCAGGTGGCTAGTCAGAGCTGATGACTAGGGACAGAGGACATCAACAGAGAGAAACTGCAGGTGGATTTTTAGGTATACCATACTCAGAAGGAACACCTTGTGAAGGGAAATAATCTGTAAAAACTTGCTCCTTTTTTTCCACTTCTGAAGATAACTGCAATTAGGAAGATTTCTTCCATAGAGAAATTCTAACAAAAAACAAATTACTGGTGGCATGAAGGGACAGTTCACGGGGATTTATGAGAACCCAATTTAACTTCCTTTTTTTTTTTGTGATTCTCTTCATCCAAGCCATCTGGCGCAGACTAGCTTTTGGCACACAGGTCAAAGCTAGGGCTTTCCTAGCGGACTGGCTCCATCCTTTCTTCACATTCACAGGGCATATTTTAGTGCAAAATCCGTCCCACGCTGTTTATATCTGCATGCCACAGCCCTGCCTGTCATGCATTATGCACAACACTCAGCAATTGTCTGCTCTAACCACAGTCCCTAACCACAGCACATTGCTCAGAATGAGCCCAGCACACATCCGTCACCTTTGTGCAGCCTACACTACAAACACACCCCAACTCCTGTTATTTTGCTTTGCTTGCTGGCTGCCACTCTACCTGTTCCTTGTAAAACAGCTCAAGAAATCATGACAGCATCTCAGGCCTCTCCTGAGCTTGCCCTGAGCCAGGTAAGCCAACTCTAGATATCACATCTCAATACCTTGCAAGAACTTCTAGACTTACATATAATACATTCTTTTCCAATAACTTCATAACTTATGAGGTTTTGCATCTTGAAGACTAGCATTCCCTGTGGCACCATGTTATGGTCTGTATTTGGAACAAGCAGCAGATAATCAAAAGCTCTCTGCATGCCAGATGCCTGTCTCAGAGTTAGCACCTGCCATTCAGCACAAACTGGCATTCTGGGCAGCCATGCATATTCAGGAGTATAGTACATCATCTAGTACAGATGAGCTTCAGCAAATCCAAGGTGGGTCTGTTTTCAGTAAAGATCTTCAAGCCATTCTCCACAGCTTACATCCCTACACATCTTCAGCAACACTGAAAATATTGATAGCTCTTTGCCCAGTGTGGACTCCCCGTTGCTGGGAACAAAAGACAGGATTCACATTCCCACAGGATGTGTTTATGCAGTTCTTAAAACTACACTGAAGGGAAAAAATAACAGTCATTGTCGACTCTCTACTCTTCCAGAGTAGGCAGCTGGCACTCTCTCCCCCACTGCAGAACCTCAGCTTCTGCAAAGCTGGAGAACTCGTGTTTATTTCAGGCATTGCTGTTTTTTTACCTTGGATGAAGTGTCCGTACCCAGCCAAGCTGCCCACATGTTGTGTTGTGAGGGGCTGTGCACTCAGCTTGTTGACTACATGGATTGCCAGGATTCATGGAATGTCAGTTTTCCAAGTTCTGTGAGAATCCCTGTGACTGGATACATCCCACACCATCTCTGTGTGCAGGGTTTGGTGAACCTTTCAATGTGGAATAGCCTGGTAAAATTATGTCTTTCAGTCTGTCTATATCTATCTCAGCACTGCTGCTGCCTTTAGGCAATTCTGAGCCCTTGGGATGGTAGGCAAATATGTATTAGCAACAACATAACCTCACATGCACCACCTGTATCTGTAGGGCAAGAAAGGCATTACTTTAATGAATGTTCATTCCAACCAGTGCTTACAGGGCATAATTGTTCCCTTCATTCATATCCAAAAAAAAAAAAAGTACTAATTTCTTTCCTTCCTCTGCACCTCCTCAAGAAGACAAACGCAAGTTGCAAAAAAAACCCCAAAAAACCTGAAAAACAACCCTCCCACTTCTTCCTTTTCCCACCTCCTTCCAAACTCATGAAAACCAGTTTATCTCTTCTCTCCACCAACCTACCTGAAGGATACAGCTCTCCATCTTCTTACATTTTGTAAGATTAGCTCTTCCCCTGCCTCAGAGAAGTTAGAATGCTCTTTTTTGCAGGTCAGTGATCAGGCCTGTATCTTGAAGCGCTCACACAAAAACAAAAAACCAAACTCTTTTGGGCAGATCAACTGTATCTCACTGCTTTGTTCCTGCTCCATATCCCTGCCCGATGGAGGCAGCCCACATTCCCTACTATCCCTCTCCAGGAGGCCAGCCATAGAGCTGAGGGAAGAAAAGACCTGCCTTCAAACACCTCACTCAAAATGGAGGGCAAGCAGAAAACTTTAAATAAAAACATGTTGTACAATACATGTAGCTCTAAGTACTTCTCACAAGTAGAAGAGTTCATCATAATTAACCCTCTTGAATTAAATAAACCCAAGTACTTACATGTTAAGTCTCCATCTAGTGTTGCTATGCAGAGACCACTTCAGAAAAGAAACACTGGATTTGAAACACTGTAGATAAGGGATGCTCAGGCTGGAAGCTGCTTGGGCTAGTTCTGTTGCTTCAGGGGCTGACAGAACCCATGTGGCTCCTCCCTGGATGGGGTTTTAACAGGGTGAAAGTTGCTGTTAAAAAGGGGAAGGTGCCCAAGCAGGTTTTGAAGAAAGGCACCATCATATATGACTAGCAGCCAAAGCCACCAGCAGTGCAGAAGCATGTCCTCTGTAGACACTCAAATTTCTTACACTGGGAGTGAGAGGACATAACTACTGCACAGACAGAAATACAGCTGGGGGGGAATAACTCTCTTGTGCTAGGTGAGGATTCAAACCAAGTTTTAATTACAATGGCATACATTTTCCTTTTTTGAAGAAAAGGAAATTTTCACATTTCCTTCAAGAGAGGAAGGAATTCACTGGAGTGACAAAAGCTGTTGTCCAGATCTTGCAAAATACAATAAAAATTAAAAAATCGAAGAGAAATATTGTGATTTCTAAAACCCATGAAAATAACAATACTCTTTTTGAAAATGCTCTCTTTGAGAGAGCATAGTCTTTTTTCAGTAATAATTAGAATGGAAATAGTAATTTTTAATGGTAAGGCTTTTGAATTTTGAATATTAACACACTCTTTTGAGCTTTAATTAAAAAGTTGCTACAATTTATAATTTTGTAAGTAAAAAAAGCAAAGTTCCTTCCATCCTTAGGAATGCTATTGCACTGTATTATTCTTTACATAATAAACTATTTAAAATTAATTCTTTCAGTGGAACATACTACATTGTTGTTCTAACATTTGGGAAACCAAAATAAATTGTATTGACTGACAAAGATCTCCTTAAAATCTGAGACAACTTGGCTCACTGGAAGAACACAGAGAAATTGTGCTTGTAGCTGCCACTGTTTTGGAAGGCCTGTGGATCCAGTGGTAGTGATATACTGCTTGGAAGGAAGAAAAATTAGATCACTACATATATCACAGGGGCCCATCATCTGCATGGCCAAGTGCTACTTTTATGCTCTCCAAAAGCATTTGCTGTCAGATCATTTTGTGATGTCTTTGTCCACCCAGAGCAATACATGTAACAACCCTGGTGTTTATAAAGTTCAGAATTATACTTTTATTTTCCATCAAAGATGAAACTTTGAAGAAGAGGAAGACTCTCTTCAATTGCTATGTTCTTGTCTGCTTCATATCAGACAGGGATACTCTTTTCTATCAGTTCAAGGGATCACAATTCTTCACCCACCTGAAAAGCAAGGGAGGAAAGAAAGGAGGGAACAAGGTAGCTTTCCTCCACATCTGTAAGTTTCTATGGCTTCTTCTGAGCTGAAAGCATTTTAAATGTCAGATGTTAATCAGAAACTCTAGGCTGCTTAGTAGCATCTGTGCCTGGTTCTACCAAGTTGATCTTCCAGGTTCAGTTGAAAAGGGCAAACCATTCATGTTTGCCCACTGGGACATTAGATTTAATAAAATATGCTTGATATACATCCATGCAACATACATGCATGTGTACAAACTCCATATCCTCTTGCACAGACAGGTAGAGCAATGACCCCATCTGACCTTCCAACCTATCAACTTTTCATGGGGCTGATAAAGCACTTTTGTGAGCTAACTCCTGACCCAAGGGTTTATTGTAAGATCAGAGCCGTAGTTTAAACCAGGTATGAATCCTGACAAAAGCAAGAATACTCACACTTTCAGTTCAGTGAAACCCATGTGAAAATGGGTTCCTAAATGCAGTTTCTTTCTCTAGTCCTCTCATTTCTAGAGAGCCAAAAGCATCATCCAATGAACACAGAAGATGAGAAGTTAGCTTTAAGTTCCATTTTGGCTCTAAAATCAAAGGCCTCTGTAAAGCCTAACAGAATTACAGACTCAAGTCTACCATTAATAGCATGCATGGCGCCAGTGTAATAAAAAATGGAAATTCATTGTCCAAAAATGGTTTATGAAGTCCAGTAATTCATGTCAGAGTTTCCACACCATAGTGATTCTCAAAAAAATCTCAAGTCCAACTAACTCACAGTGCTCAGTTAGACATTGATCCTTTAATGAATGTGAGCACTTTACTGATTTTATTTTGGCAAAGTTACAAGTATGGAAGCAAGAGGAAAAGAAAGAGAAAGAAAAAGTGCAGTAAAATATTCAGTGATATTTCTAATCTGCTTTGTATGTGGTGTTTTTAAGATATTAATTTCATCTTTCCATCCTCTGGGACGAATGACGATGGAACAGGCAAATTTCTGAAAAAATGCACAATTTTTAACATTGAGTTCAGCAGATTATATAAAAATAGATATGAAGAAACAAAGATCAGATTTAAAGATCATTTTAATAACAGGCTTTATTTCAGATCCATAATATACATAATCTATAAAAATAATGCATAAAAAATGTGAGTAAGCCTATTTTTGACCATTAGTGTCTTTGTAGTGCTATTCCAAGTGAGCTTACTGATTTTTTTTTTTTAACAGTGTACATTTAGTTTTAATGGTTTGGCTCTTCTTCAGTCATCAATAGAGAGCCTTGTTACCATGGTGACAGACAGATGGATTAATGCAATGTTTAGGGAGATACAGTAGTGCCAAATTTTGATATATATATGGTAAGCTGTAATGTACTGCATACACAAGAGGACATGCATGCAGAAAATTTCAGGAACAGTCTTCCATATGCAGAGTGTCTTGACACAATATTCGCACTATCTTCTGCCAGAAAGTGGGCATCTATCTCCCACTTTATGCTCTTGAAAAATACCCTGTTGAAGTCACAGACTCCAGTTGCTCTGGAAACTTAAACAGAATGTCTGATGAGGCCTGTTGGAAAGGGCCATGTTCAACACCTGATGTGTTGGCTGCATGTACTAGGCCATGAAGCTGCCGGTCATCTGGGAATCATTGTCTATAATCCACTCCTTGAAATGCAGCCTGACATCTTCAGCTGACACCTTTCCATTTGCCTCTTTATTCACTGCAGGTCTCATTAATGAGAAAGAAATGTGAGATACAGAACTCTTTCGGTTTTTACAGAGCACAAACAGATTGCGTGTGGAGTAATCCTTCTTAAAACTTTCACACTTCCTTTACTTTTAAACCTTTAATGACCTGCATCTTCCTCACCCATCTCACTCCCTTCCCTAGAGCTGCTAATGAGCTTGCCTGTTTTCAGAGTATTAGATTAGCGGTTCATGTCTCACAAACACCCTCAGATGGAGATGAAATTAATACAGGAAGAAAATGTGTGACAGCCATACTATGAATTCATGTCATTCAGACTGTGAATCCCCCATGCTCGATAGAACTAGGAAATTATGCTAGTTGCATAGTTTTATTTTATTGTATTTTACTTTATTTGCTGTCCAACCTTTGAATCATTCTGTCATTGCCAAACGTATTCAATGCAGAAACCTATGATAAGATACTACTGAAAAGTAATTTTAAAAGACAATTTAATGTGCCAAGTGAAATTCTGGTGCTCTTGAAAATATTTAAGATGTGAAATCATAAGTGCTTTATCCAGAACACAATATTAATTTATGTAACAAGACTGATTTAATAAGAAATGTTTTCCACCCATCTACACAAAGTGATAATCATAATTCATCAGGAACCTGGCCTAATATCAGCTCTCCTTCCAGGCCTTTTTAGATTGTAATATTTAACTATAGCAATTAAGCTCTGTGAATGACTGCAAAAAGGGCCTTTGGATATAATTGCACTGAAGCCAATTAGGAAAAATATACATCTCATATTCCTGATAATTAATTTTACGGCTGCCTTTCTCAGCAGGTGACATACTACTAGCACACACGAGTCGAGTTTATAGTGGCCACCTCCCCACAATAAATGAAATGCCAGTCCAATTTCTTCCTCTGCAGCACACACCATTGTTGAGGGTCCCCAAACAGGTGTCACTGGCCATATGAGCATGGCCAGTGGCATGGGGTGGGCACAGCAGCGTTCCCACAGGCACATGCTGTGTAGCAGCCTCTGAGGGACCCTCTGCTGCCCAGAGGTGTGTGCCAGCATCACACCCCTCCCACCCTGCAGCCACCATGGTGTGGGGTTTTACATCAGAGCCAAGCTTGAAGTTACCCTTGCCCATGAACATAGTCATGGAGAAGTCAAATCACACATCCAGGTCTTGGTGCAACCTCCTTCCCATAACAGGCTCAAGCTGTGTGCTCAGAGCAGCTCACTCACGGCTTTATCCTCATGAATTCTTCCTTGAAAGGAAAATGTACAGTCTCTCCAGCCAGTCTGATCTGAGCCTGACTGTCCTTGTGGGAACCTGTATGAGTTACCAACAAAGTCATGTCCCAGAGCCACAGCGGGTAACACACAGGATGGATAACTCTATCTATTGGACTGTCACTGAGAGAGGCCTCCTTCGTCTTGCCAACCATAATTTTGGAAGTTTCCAGGTCTGGCCACATGGGCCAGGAGCAGATTTTTCTCTATAGAAATCCTGCTCCCAGGCCATCACCCAGCAGAACCCGGTCAGATGGTCTGGTGGTTCAGGATTCCTGCTGCTACCTCAGGTTGCAGCATCCAGTAAGAGTGGCTGAGACACAAGTACCAGGTCATGTTCTAGTGACACCATGGAAATAATAATTAATTTTTTGCTGGTTTG
>VXBB01002206.1:344809-407659 GCA_013399915.1 Illadopsis cleaveri
AAAAGTAACTATTAAAAGTTCTATAATGAAACACATACTAAGACCACTAAAGATGTGGTATCCAGTGAAATTCAGAAATAACTTGTAAACGTATTTGCTAGGTCTCTAAAGACAGTACAAATGCGACAGGAATGGGGAAGGGATCTGTGATTTTCCTCTCTAGTAAATGTGGGCAAAGCCAAACAGACAAAGCATATTTTACTTTCCAAAAGAGAGTATTATAAACACCAAGCAGGCAATAAAACATATAATTTAGTAAAGGATACGAACCAAAGACAAGTAGATACAAGCATATTGAAAGAAGACCCTCCTTAAGTGTTCTCATCTCTGCAGCCCCACCTGATTTCTGTCCAAGGCATGTGAGAGCCTTGATATGTTATCAACAGCTCTGAAATCTGTAGTGTGCCTCTGACCAGCCATAATGTCATCATCCACAAATGCTAATTTGGGATTTGTAACTGAAACTCTGGCCAGATTGCCCACGGGACTTTTGCCATTTGCTGAAACATGGCCAGGCTGTGGCCATAACAAACAATGCTGCTGTGGTGTCTCTGCAGCATGCCTGCACATCCAGTATTGTCCAAAGTTATGCCTCACATGCGCTCCTGAATAACCAAACGTAGAAGTGAAATTAAGGAAGAGTGTTGCATATTCTGTAGAAGCAAGCTGCAGTTTAGAAAAGCATCTCTGGGGCTGAGGTAGGTGGTCGGAAATCTGGAGATCTGGCCTCTCTGCTCCTGCCTCTGGTGGAGAACCACAGCAAAACCTTGTGCAAAATCATTAATATCCTCATCACCCCTAAAACAAAAGGACCCCTCCAAAATAAGTGGGTGAAGCCAGCTCAACCAGTATTTTTTATGTGTCTTTTGTTTCTCCAGTGCAAGGCTCTTCTTACAATTGTGAGTACATTTGACAAGTGAGCACTGCCTTTTGTCAGTATTTCTGTAATAAAAGTATACACATCACTATTCAGTGACCAGATTTTTGCAGCAGTGAGACAAGAGATCTGAGGACAGACTCTCAACATGGGAATTTCAGCCACCAGATCCTTAGGAGATACACAACAGTAACCAGCTAATTATAAAAACAGAGGTTTCTGCAGAAACCAAACCATAGTTACGGAACGCTTTAATTTCTTGTCCAATCTACTAGAAAATTGTTTGGAAATATATAACTGGTTTCTTCATGCCCCTGTCTGTACACTGCGCTGATGCTGCATGGTGCTTTCAGGAATATCAAAGCTGCCATAAATAGAGGAAATGACCCCAGCGAGTCAGGCAGAGAATAAAGCTCAGCTCTCCTGAGAGCCAAAGGGTAGCTCAACTGCTGCATTTTTCTCTTTCCAAAACCAGTGTTCAGCTATTTCCCAAGTTCTTTTATATAATCCAGTTCAGTTATTGAACATGTCAGTTTAACTAGTATTCAAATCAACCTCCTCTATGTTTTGAATTGGATTTTCAAACTCCAAACAGGATTCTGTGTCTCAGGTGCCAACATTTTTTGCAGTGGCACTCAAGACTTTTGGCTATATAAATCAGACAGACAACTTAGTGAACATAACAAATTACTGCCTTTATTACATCCCAGCCAGCTTATCAACTAGCTTCTTTGCCTCTGAATACCTAAATTGCAAGCTTGGTCCTCAAGTGGAGCTGTTAGTGGAGATGGTCAGGTATCACCGGGCAGTCCTGCACTGGGGAGGAAGGAGAGCAGGAGACACACAGGCCAGGACTGAAATATCTCACAGCATTACATTAAGAAGTTTGCACACTGGATTTCTATTTCTTGATAGAGCTGCTTATTGGCAGCTCTTAATGCCACGTGTTTGCAAGGGTTATAAAAATCTCTTAGGGAATATATTTATGCTAACTTGTTTCTTTGGTTTTATTTTAAAGTTTATTTTCTTCCTTGTGCTCTTGCTTACTCTCCACACTCCTCCCTCACCAATAGTGTACAAAAATATGAACTCTCACAGGAGAGGCACCATGTTTCCAATTTTTCATTAAAACCCAAGGGTTGATATAAAATTCATAACCATAACATCAGAATCACAAGTGGAGATTTACACATCTTTTGAAGTGGAAAACTTTGGTTCCTTCTCACTGTCTGCTCTTGGCTCACCAAGTTTTGTTGCAATAAAAAGGAAAGAAAGCATTATATTATATTCAATTATACAACAAAAAGACATTAATATTGTAACCTAAATGAACACAATTCTGCTGAGCATCTCTTGGGTCTTTTAAAGCAAGTAAAATTTACAAAGCTAAGATTTTTAAGTTATTCAGAGTGGATTTCATGGTCTTTATGCTCTACTTTAAGTCTCTGTGAATGATTTATAGAGACAGATCTGATCTGACTCTTTAATATAGATCCTTGGCATTGTTCACACCAGGATTAAATAACACCATTATACTCTTCTCTTCTTTTTCTTCCTGGTTCTGGAAAAATATGAAAGAAAGTGATGTCTTGATTGAGGTGAACTCAAAAAACTATCCTGAGAAGAAAATATAGGATTGCTATAATCAAAGACACAAAAAAATTACAACAGACACAATAACCTAATTGTCTCTCACAGTTCAAGGATTCCTCTATCAGATGCAGTGATGGTCTTGACACCAATTACAATCAAAATGACATGCATGCTCCTGTTTTAGTTCTATGCATTCTAATAAAATTAAATACTTTATATAAAAAGTAATTTCTTTTTTTCACATTGTCACTGCAGTTTTTCTAAGATGCCCTTCTCTAAGCTTTTCCAGGAGGTTTTGTTGTTATTTGTGACAAGGTCTAATTCTGTTCCAAAGCACAGCCAGGATTTTGGGGTACTTTTTCATGGGAAAAAGAAAACCAGAGGAAAAAAGGAGTCATTTGCCTGCTGTCCAGATTAGAAAAAAAAAGAGTTAGTGATGGGCTCTCTGTGTAAAATATTGTTTAATTTACACAGCACATGGACTATTAGGAAACAGTTTTGGATTGGTTTTTAGAAGTATCATGAACAGGAAGTTTCCCAAAATACTAATTTTATGCCTAGCAACCCAGTCCCTATAATTAGACCCTTAGATACATGCTATAAATTATGTTAAAAGATACAAAGAAGGAAGCTGGGGAAGAAATGCTTTGTTTGGATTTATTTACATTCATTGTTTGCTGTTAAAGTACTGACTGTTGTAACTAAAAATACACTTTACCTGTCCATACTGAATCTTAAGTTAGTACACTGATAAAGTGATAAAATTAGGTAACACATCAATTTATATTCATCAGCAGCTGAGAATTAGGATGGCGCAGAGATGAAAAAAACCCAAATGTATGTTCTCATAGTGTGAAAAACTATTTACATAACTTGAAAGAATGACAATTTGGAACAAAAATATGTACTTTAAACCAATACCGCTCAAGATATAGCTTACTAAAATTCCTGGGAATTAAGAGTGCCTCCCAGTTTTATTTGGTAAAGTTCACTACGCGATCTGTCCTAGAGACATTAAAAAAAAACCCAAAACCAAAACCTTTATGAGCCTGCTACAAAAGACTTTATTTAAAAGAGGCTTTGACAACTTTTCCTCCTCTCCGCTCTGCACGATTTGGGCTCTCGGGAAGCTGAACGCGCCCCCAGGGACAGAGGTTCCTCCTCAGGGGGCGGCAGCTCCGCCCGCGCCCGCGTTGCGGCTGGATCCCGCCCGGCTGCGCGGCCGGGGAGGGTGAGAAGGAGGAAAGGCGGCTGCGTGTCCCAGCCCAGCTCCCTTTCCTTCCGNAGCAGCGGCGCCGGTCACCCTTCAGCCGCCCTCCCGCAGGGCACCGGGCCCGGCGCGGCAGCCGAGCGGGACACGGGACGGGCGCTGAGCGGAGCCGCCTCTTTCCCTGGAGGGAGCTCAGCCCTGGGGGGTCCGCGCTCGGCACTGCCGGGCCCGAGGGGGCAGGAGCCCTCGGGAAGAGGCGGCTCCTACGGGCNAAAAAAAAACCCCAAACCAAAACCTTTATGAGCCTGCTACAAAAGACTTTATTTAAAAGAGGCTTTGACAACTTTTCCTCCTCTCCCCTCGGCACGATTTGGGCTCTCGGGAAGCTGAACGCGCCCCCAGGGACAGAGGTTCCTCCTCAGGGGGCGGCAGCTCCGCCCGCGCCCGCGTTGCGGCTGGATCCCGCCCGGCTGCGCGGCCGGGGAGGGCGAGAAGGAGGAAAGGCGGCTGCGTGTCCCAGCCCAGCTCCCTTTCCTTCCGGGTTGCCGCCGCCACCGCCGCCTTCTCCCGTGCCCTGGGCCATGGGGGCGGCTGCCGGCGGGGCCGCCCATGACGGGGCTGTGGCCGCAGCGCCGCTGGAGCCCGGGTGCGGGCTGCCCCGGGGGGCTGGGACCTCTGCGGCATCCCAGGACAAGCCCTTCTTAATCAAAGGTGCAGNGCACTGCCGGGCCCGAGGGGGCAGGAGCCCTCGGGAAGAGGCGGCTCCTACGGGCTCGAGGCACCGCTGCGGATTCCCTAAGGGAAGGAGCTGGTCTCCCGGATCCGAGCCTGGAGAACCGCAGCCAGGGCAGAGCCGGAATCTCCGCAGCCGCACACAGCTGCAGGGCAGCAGCGGGCGCACGTCCGGCGGGCTGGCGGCGCTGTGCGGCTTTACGTTTATATTGTCATTTTTATCCGTGTCTCCGGGCTGCTCGCGGTGTCTGTTCGGTCTCCCCGCGCCCCCCGGCGGAGCGCAGGCCGGGGCTCAGGCCGCCTCGTCCCGGCGCCGCCGCCCGGGACATCCCGGGCAGGCCCGTCCGGAGGATGGGCGTACCGCCGCCAGTTACTGTCTCTGAAATTGGGGAAATGTTGGTTAACAGACCTGGAAATGTAAGACTTAGTGGACTGCATAATTCGGACAAGATGCGAAGTCTTTGTGCTCCCAGGCAGAGGAGGTACCTTACAGGTTTCATTGACCCAAGTACAGGAAATCTCTTCATCGCAGTAATCAGATCAATAACTTTTAAAAAAGTGAGACCTAACTTACCCGTATTTTTGCTTACTTCCTGTTCAGACCATTTTTAAATTACCTAACTGGTATTAGTAAAGGGAAAACAGGATGGGTATCAATACCTGCAAAGGAAGAACATGTAACCGCCTGAAATTTTTAAATTTTAATATGAAACAGGCTGGTTTCTACAGTGCAGTAAGTCTTTGTAACAAGCCTTTTTCTTAAAAGTGGGCAGGTATGGCTGCATGAGCCTTTAGTGCAAGAACTAGAAAGGCTCAAGTTACCTCAAGTGGCTTTGGAAACACTGAAAGGACTAAAAAGCAAGGGGTGTTTTCTTTCTTGGGATAGCTTTTGCTAGTGTAATTTTCTTTTTTTTAATTAAAAAATAAGTTATTTTTAAATTTTTTAAAATTTTAAATAGAATACTAAAACATAAAGCTGAAGAACAAGTGTTGTTTACGTTTGAAATCACAAGTGATGCAACAAAAGCAATTACATTTCATATTTGGGGAAGGGCGAAGCATCACCATAAATCAAGATGATTTTAGTAGGCTGGCTCTGGAATGAAGGAAATTTCAAAGTACTACAAAAAAAGCATTTTGGGATTTGAATTTTTTTGTGTAGCTTGAAAGTACATACACAAGCCATTATTTTCAAAATGCCCTGTTTCACAGAACTAATTCTTTGCCTTGCTGTTTTGCCATACTGAGTATAAAAAATGGAGACAACTAGGCCTCCCCTTTCAGCATGTACTGACAGATCTTACTTTTTCAGGTTTTATTTTCTAAACAGGTTGGTTGTTTTTTTTCTTCCCGTTAAGCAACAAAGTCTTGATTTTTATTTCTTCAACTTTTCTTGGCAGGTGGAATTTTTCTAGGTACTGTTGCTACAGCAGGAATGATAGCAGGTTTTGGCACTACACTTGCAATGACGAAAAAGAAGAACCCAGACTGGTTCAGTAAGGTTTGTTCTTTTAAGCTGTTTTCCTGTAGTGATACGCAGGAAAAAAGAATGCATTGAATGCTTAATAGACATGGTGATATATGTGGAACTTGGCAGAGTTGATGATAAGAGCACTAAACTTAATTGAATTTGGTACAGGCGTAGGATTAATTTAAAAATCAATTCAGAGGTGGCCCCGCTAAATACTTAAGTACTTGAGATTAGCTGAAATACGTAATGCTTACACTGCTTGCTGGAATCATACTTCTGTATAGTGAAATACAGTTACTGATCTCTTCTGATTTTGTGGTTTGAACACACCTTAGACACGAGTCTGCATCACCTCAGAGATCCAGTTCACCATGCAGTCTCATAGTGCTGCAGTGAGTCTGGAAGTGAGGTGACTGCAATAGGGATGGGAAGGAGGAGGTAGAAGGTCTGTAAGCTGTGGAATATGTAAGTGGGATCATTTAGTCAAAATTAAAGCTCTCCACTCCCATCCCACTGTGTAAGGGGAATGGTGAGAACGAGTACTATGGGACTGTGAGATCTCATGGCCAAAATGAATCTGAGCTTAGGCAATTACTAACTGGATCCACTTGTGCATTCTGAAGAAAAGAACTCCAAAGGAGAGCTAGCAATTGTACCGTGTTGGTGAATTAGTTTGAAAGACAGCATGTTTAATTGAAGGATGTTTTTTTCCTCACTAATGCTTTGTGATTGCCAAAAGTGTAAAAATAGGCCCTTAAAATTGATCAGTCTCATCTCCAGCAAGCTCTTAAAATGCAACATGTATTACAGATGTTTTTAGGGAATTAAGAATTGATCTATTGTTGTTTATTTTAAAAATGATGATTCAATACATCAAGTTAATTCAATGCATATCAAGAGAAAAAAATTCTTCCATTGTTCTTTATATCAGAACCTTCATTTCTGATCACTTTCGAGTCTCCCTTTCTGGTCAAAGAGCATGAGATCCTTCATTTGCTTTCCTACTTTCCTCTGTAGGCTGCTGTGTCATAACTCCTCCATTGCCTTTACAGAAACAATAAGCATGAGTTTCTTTATTGAAATAGACAAAATAGAAAACTTCATGAGATGTTATTTCATAAGCTGTGGAAATACTCTACAATAAGGAAATTGTCTCCTTTTTTACCATCTTTTTTTGTAAACTTCCTTTTTCTTGAGCACTGCATTTTTTCCAACTTACACATATTCCTGGGTGTCTGAGCTGTCCTGTTATCAGTGTGAGATTTATCAAGAGTGACATTGCATTGACATCCGAGAATATATAGGCTAGAAATGTCATCAAGTGATGTATACCATTTCAATCTTTGCTGAAAACTGGATCTGCTACTATTTGTGCAAAGGAATTACAACAGTTTGCTACCAAAAATCTGTGATTTCATGGGCCCCTCAACTTCAATACTCCAGAGTGTAGAAAGATACTTTTTTGTCAAGGTACTTGTCAGTGAGCAGTTTAAAAAAGGAAAGACTGGACTTTGACAATGGCTTAACTCGCTATAGAAGCTCTCCGAGGTACCAGTGAGGTTTTGCATTAGCATTCTTCCTTAAATTTATAGTCACTTACTGCCAGTAACTTTTAATAATACATCATGTATAATAATAACTACAGAAGATTGCACCTTTTTTAGACAGTGCCTAAATAATATTTTTATCCCAGTTAAGGTGAGGCCATAGTTTGACAGGTACTTTAAGCCAACATCAGCCAGCACTGGTTTTGAAAGAACTCATTCTACTAGGCCTGAGTTTCTGGCAATTTATTCCTGTTCCAGTGAAGCCACCAACACATGTGCTATTGGGTTGGTGATATGATCCTGGTTAATTGATGGGTTTTTTTGTTATAATTAAATGTTCAGCTGCAGCAACCTCCTTTTGAGAAGTGTCCAGTTTTACCAGCATTTATCCAGGTGTTTAATTTACAATGGATTAGGTCACACAAAAGTGTGAACACACTGAATACAATCAACCAAAACAGTTGAACACACTTTATTTTAGGCACTGCTTCCTTTTAGACACACTCTGCACAAGGGAGCAGTTACATGATCAAGACCTGTGTCTCAATAAAAAACAACGTGATTTTTTTCCTTCTCCCACTTCCTGTTTATATCTTCCAGAGGAAAACAAAACAACAACAACCAACAAAATGAAAAAAGCAGCATGTATTTGGAAAACAAATCAGCTAACTCTGCCCTGGGGTTTTTTTTGGCCTGTTTTTAGAAGGACTCAATATTGTTTAAAAACTCTTTTTTTTTTGAATTAAAGATTTTTTTTTTTAAATACAGAAGAGTAGTGATGAGAAAACAATCTGAACATAGAATAACAGGTTAGTGAATAAAACTCAATTCTCTTAGAAATGCTTTTTTGTTGATGTCATCTTTTTCTCCCATGTTACCGTTGTCCTTTTAAATTTTTTTAGCATTTCATTAATCAGCTTTCTTGATGATCTGAGCAGCGTATCTGATAATCATTTAACCAACTGTCCTGTTTACAGAAGCCCTTATCTGAGTACTTAAGTACCCTGAAGAATCAGCCTGTGACTGAACCCCGTGTGACTGCAGTCAGTAAAACTGGATCAGTTGTTTCCATTTACCACTTTTTTTTTCTGGGACAATCAAACATTTAAATAGTCGTTGGTTGGGGGTTTTGCCAGCAATTTTCACAGATAATGACTCCTATTTAAAGATTTTGTGTAGAGGATATTTTTGTCCATTCATTTCCCGTCTTCCAAATGGGACCATTTTTTCCCTCAGTGTCGTTGTATATGGTTAGACTATGGAAGCAGGAAAAATGTCAGAAGTAATCAGTATTTCAATACTCAGAGCAGTCTCTACCGAAGAAGTTAAAATAGTTCATTATCTGTGGCAAGGAGATAATAGGAGCTGATATTATAGCGTGACTAGAGATCTCTGCTGTTTGTGTGTGTGTATGCTTACAGAGCATTGTTTTTGTTAACAGCTTCCACTTTGGGATGTCCAAATTGGAATGAATAAGGCTTAAGATAGGTTTTGCTTGTGCCCTTTCCAAGTGCACGTTTGTCCTTGGGTAGCTGTGCCTACAGCTAAATCCCAAGGGAAAGTGTCAATGCTGAGGACTGTCTGGGGATCATTTTAACATTTCAATAAATACGAAGCCAAGAGAAGAAAAACCACTGGTGCTATTTGACTGACCATAGTGGTAGACATTAAGTATGTTTAATTGTATCAAGGAAGAGAATCATTTAAAAAGTAGTTTAAAAAATGTAAACTTTTTTAAAGCAAGAATACAAAAGATTTTCCCCCGACTTGATGATGTAAAATAAGAACAGTTGAGTAAAATATGAACAGTAAAATATAGAACAGTTCTTTGACATGTTTTGGAGAAAAGTATTTTTGATCCTTTCACAAGTTAATTTTGCTTTTCAGTATTTTAGACTATAAATGAAAGAATTTTTTAAAAATTTCTGTGTGCAATCTCATTTATGTTACCCCTGAGCAATACTTTGTTTTTTTTCCAAGATACCCAGTTAAGTAGAACTGTTGAGTTGTGTAAGGACCATAAATGCCAATCTTTAACAATTACCATCCGAAATCTATGTTTGCTTGTGAGCAATTCAACAGTGATCATTCAGGAGCAAAAGACTCCTCTGAATGGCAGTTGCCACTGTGAGCAAGAGAATTCTGTCTGTCACTGCTGCTGTGGGCTACACAGGTTGAAGCTTTGCTGTACCAAGTAGGTGCAGTACGGTGGGCACTGTGAGGCAAGAATGGCTGGCTAGCAGTGAGTGTGGGGTGCACATGGATTGATGCCACCCAGCATGTGCCTGGTGCCCCTGGAAGCTGCAACTTATGTGCTGTGACAGAGGTTTCCTTGTGGTTGGGACCCCTTCATAGCCAAGGCTGCATTCTTGGCCTGAGGTGGCTTTTCCAAGGGACAACATTTTCAAGGTACTTGTGTTCAAGACATGTCTTGTGGCAAACTTCTGACAAAAGTAGGTGTCTTCTGACAAAAATGAGAAGTGTGGAGACCACACAATTTTCAGTGTTGCTACTTGGTGAACCCTGCAGGGGAATGGGTTCATCGTTGTTGTTTCCTTTTACAAAATTTCCCTTAGTAGTTTCCAGAACTTCTTCAGAGTTGTAGCCCTCTGAAATTAATCCCTGGGTCACTGCAGTATCCTTTCTGTGTCCTGATGAAAGCTGCTCGTGTTCTTGCAGGTTCCCAACAAGCTGTTCCAGAAATGCAGATAAAGACCTACTGGCCATCAGTTGCCACCCATGAAAAAGTACTAAAATCAGTGACATACAGTGATTGTGTTCAGATGTCAGTGGCATAAAGGCTTGTGACTGGTTTAGATTCAGTTATGTATTTTGATGGGTGAGATAACTTAGTGTTGGATTCTTGTGCCCATGGAACAACTGACTCTGGTATTTCTGGGCAATGAAAGCCATCACCAGGTGGCACTGGCAACAGTGAAATCTGCTCCTGGGAGGAAGGCACTTCATCCAGCCCCTTTCTTGGCTCTTGAGTGTGTTGGCAGCCATAAGATTTTCTGTGGCCACAGTAGTGCAACTGGCAGGTCAGGAGAAAACCTAAATCACCAACTTTCTTAGTTTGGGGGTTTTTTTGTTTCTTTTTTTCCCATTTATTATTCACTTTGTCATGATCTTTTTATCTTTGTTTCTAGGGGATTACTGCCACAGCTGCACTACCAGAGAGTGGTTCATCACTGGCCGTCCGAGCCCTAGGGTGGGGCTCACTCTATGCGTGGTGCGGGGTTGGATTGCTGAGTTTTGCCATCTGGAAGGCTCTGGGCGTGCACAGTGTGAGTAGCAAGTATGATCCCCTTGACTCCATCTTTTTCCTTGGGTAATGCATCTTGGGATGGCAGCTCCATACTACTTCAGCCTAAGAATAACACCTTCATTGACCTCCTGTAGAACTGACTAACCAGAATGTGTGAAAACAGGGAAGGTGCACTAACATCTGCTAAAAATGGCATGCTGTGGGAGGAGACAGTTTAGGGGGAGGAACAGTTTTGTCCTGCTTTATGTTTATTTGCACGGATGTTTCAGATACCCCACAAAAGAGCCAGTGTTCTAATTTAGAGACTAAAATAGTAGCTGCAAACTTTCTATAAGCTTTGCATATTGAACTGAAGGCAACCCCCCTGAATTCTATTTTTAGAGCAATAGATTTATTTGTCCAGGTTCCATTTTTTGCATCAGGGCACAGAGGGTGTAAGAAAGACTGAAAGGAAGCCAGCTTGCTTTCTAGAAGCAGCAAGGGGATAGAAGATTGAGTATCCTGTGCATTAGAAAGGTGGTCCTTGACATGTCATGTCAAGGCAAAGAAGCTCGGGAAGCATTTGTATATCCCAGGATACCAGCTACGGCTATCTTTAGTAAATTGAGTATGTTCCAGTATTTCACAGTGTTGAGTGTGAACACTGAAGTTCACGAGAGCATTTTTGTTTGTCCCTAGTAATGAGCCATGACTTAAAGAGTGCCCTGCAGCTATAAGTTTGGGAGAGCTGTTTGCATTCTCTTTAGGACTAGGAATGAGTAGACTTCTTTTACTTTACATGGCAATTATTTATATATTCAGCAAAGCATATATAAAGAAGAAAGATGATACTACTTCATCTTAGTACTGTCCTCATTAATACTTTTATTCAAGGTCTCATTTCTTGTCTACTCTGTTGATGTATCCTTTAGCTCACAATCTGAATCCCAAATACAGCATTACACAATCCTTTATTTCTTAGCTTTCAATGTTGATTCTCAGTAGGAACACATAAAGGAAGGCTGAACACCAAAAAAGCATGGTAGGACACAGGAGGCAGCTGCAACACTTTTTTAAACTGAAGTCCTCCAAGTGCAGCTGTGATGGAATGTCAGAGAAGGGGGAGGAAGAGTGGGGGTTTATACTCTCTGCATGCTGAGCTGCAACAGTTCACTCAGTTTGCTGGCAGTCAGAAGGACTCATTTGACACTATACTGCCAATTCTGATTTCTCATTCTGTCAGAGTGTATGGGTCCTGCTGAAGGACAGCAGAGTCTGACCTTAGTCTGCAATTTATGTTATCTGTTTCTTGGTAAGCTTAATTTTTACTTCCTTGAGCAGTACTGGCCTAGACCCACAGTTACTGGTTTCCCTGTGAGGCTTTTCTTGAGGCTGCCTGCCAGGGAACACCGACATAAGCTTGAGATGGCCAAACCCCAGGACATGTCTGAGTCTCATGGGGCTTCTGACAGCAAGGACTCTTGTGTCAGAAGCAAACTGCAACCATTTTAGAGAATAGTTGAGTGCTCCTAGTCAGAAAGCTGCACCTTATATTCTGTGTTGTGTTAGTGTTGAAAGGAGGTAGGGGAAACTAGTTCGAAAGGCTCTTGCAAATGTCTGTTAGTATTGTTTTCTGTTGTGGAGTGCTTATGTTTCACTGTAGTGCACAGTGAGAATTTCAGATGCTGAAGGCAGTAGATTTCTGTCGAGATGATTTGGAACAGCTCTCTCTACTTTCCACTGAGATATTTATTTCATTCACTATAGACTTTTAAATTTTCACTGAAGAAAGGAAACACATACAATAGTGCTATTCATAATTGCAGAATCAAAATTCAGCAATTTTTAAATTTCCTGTCACTATATAGCTGTTAAAATCAAATATATACATGTTTAAAATTGCTGGAGGCACAAAAGAAGAAGTATGTTAAAAAAGGAAATACTCTGACCAAAGAGGTTCGTAGCACTAGGAATAAATTAGACCCTTAAACATATGCTCATTTTCAGAAGGGCCTGTTTTTATTTCATATGTTTTCCTGAAATTTCTGGGGAACAGTGTGATACTTCTGAAAATTCTTAATTGCTTTCATATAAGCAGAGAGATTAACAGTCAGTTACAACACTGATTTTTGAGTAAATTGGAGTGCATATGTTATGTCTAATAATTGTTAGGTGCCCACAAAAATACTGAATTTATGACTGAGTGAAATAAAGTTTCTTTCCACAGATCATGGAAGACACNATTAGGTGCCCACAAAAATAAAAAAAAGTTTTATTTTTAGGAAACTGAATTTATGACTGAGTGAAATAAAGTTTCTTTCCACAGATCATGGAAGACACTGTAGATTTTGCACTAAGCTTGACATATTCAAATGGACATTTTAATTTCAGTTAAACGCTTTAAAAGGAGGCTTTTACAGATTTACCTGAACAAAATGTCTTGAGTCTTCAGTATACTTGAAAACTGTGAATTCATTGGCTTTGTAGTCCATGCAAGTTTCCAATACTTGTAAAATTTCAAGTCACAATTTCAAATCTAGCAGCAGGTATCAAGATTTGAAAACTATGGACACAAGGCAGACTTCAGTCTCTGTGTGCTATTCTAGATGTAACTTGAGGGGAAAGTTCACTCATTTTGATATCAGGAACCAGTGTGAATTTAATATGTAAGGTTTTGGCAGCTGGACAGAGGGGAAGAAGAGGTTATGCCCAGCCTCTTCACCTTAACATTAACGAGCTGTCCCTGGGACCTGCTAATTAGTGACCTGGCCCTGCTGGGCAGCAGTTTCATCTGTTTAAGAGCAATATTGATAACATTATTGACAGCTAATACAGTCTCTTCATCTTAAATTACTTCTCAGTATTAAATTGTGAAGGATAGTAAAATACTGATTGTAAGCAGTGCAGGTGTTTCATTTAGCAAACAAGAAGGATGCTTCATTTACATGTAGGAGTACCTCAGCTCCAGTGCTCTCTCAAATCCATTGCCAGCTCAATCCCAGTTACTCTCTAGGTGGGATTTTGGTGAATAAAGGACTTGACTTTCACTTGCAGGGTTTGAAAAGGAGTTCCAAGTCAAGTAAGACCGAATTGTTAAGTGTTTAATGGCTCGAGTCATCTGAAAGAGTGAAGTACGAGAAGCCTCAGTGGAAAATGAGATATGATGGGATCGGCAGAAGTCACACCAAAAGGAGTAACAGAGCCAGCAGATCTTGACTCGGGACTGGCGTGGCCAGGGAGGCCATGAGGCTGCTCCCGTCCTGGCCGGCCCACAGCACACCGGGGCAGGGCTGGCTGGGCTGGAGAAGGAAAGAGAGAGCAGAGCTGGTCACTGAGGTTGGAGAAGTGCAGCGCTAGGTGTGCTCGGTGCTTTTTGCCCTTTGAACGCTGCCCACGCCAGCTGCTCCCCGGCGTGAGGGCAGTGGGATGTGCAGTCGAGGTACGGCCCTGATCCCCTGCACCGAGAATGCCTTGTGAGCGGCCCGGCAGGAAGCGGTGGCGAGCCTCTCCCGCACACCTGGAGGGCAGAACGGGGCCGGGCAGGCGCAGCTGCGCCCCGGTTCCGGTTTGGTTCTGGGCTTTCGTGTTCCTGCCCCGCTCCCGGCGGCTGCCCCGGGGCCGGGCGCGGCCGGGGTGCGGCCGTTGCCCCACAGCGACACCCGGTGGCGCTGGCCGGAACTGCAGCGGCCGCGCCAAGGCCCCGGCTCATCCTGATCCCGGCATGCGGGCTGTGTCCCACAGCCAGGCGGGCTCCCGGCGAGCCGTGCTGCCCCGCCGAACCGTGCTGCCCCGCCGAACCGTGCTGCCCACAGCCGCAGCCCCGCACAGCGGCCTCCCTGGCCATGGCTGCCAAAATGCTTCTCGTGGTGGGATACGTGTTTCCTGTGAGCGTGAATTATTGATGGGACGGAGAGTGATTGATAAAGTATGTATTACCCTAAGGTTTGTAGCTGTTTAAATTATCTTGTCATCGCTCCCAAAGTCAGAGATGAAACGACAAGAACAAAGTGGAGTGATATTTCCTTGATGAGTTGTAATTAATCTGTGTTAGTGGCGCAATTGCTCAGCAGTTTGTCCTGGAAGGAAACTGGAGCCACAGTTCAGGATGCCTCATCCTCACACCTGATCCAGCCTGTGTTTGCCCTAGAAGCAAGTTGTTGTGAAGACTCCTTCCAGGCACTGAGCTGATGCACCAGATTTGGTGATTCTAGATTTTTATTTAATCTTTTTGGTTTATTAGTTCTTAAAACAGTGCTGTGGCAATGCCTGCTTCCAGCTCTTGAATGGCTTTATTGTTAAAGGTGGTTCCTTATAGCTTTACAGTCTGCTGCTTTTATGCCAGCATCAAAACCCAGGGTTGAGAGTAAGTAACTGATCTTTATGTCTTGGTAAGGAATATAAAAATTTTATACTGTCTCAAGTTGGGTTGTTAACATTCCCTGATTGCAGTTACCACTGTTGTAATCTGAGGACAGGCTGATAAGTAATAAACGCTACTAAATTCCACTCGACTCTTATTCTGAAATGAAGAGGTGATGGTTCAATGAGGACTTAGTTTGATAATGGTTTCAGTTCTATTTTTCAGTAGCATAAAAGAAATCTTTTTTTAGAACCTGGGAGATGGTGCTTATATACTTTTATATTGTACCTCTTGCAGAAAATGATCAGGTGTCAGACTTTCTTAACTTGCTTCCTGCAATCGCTCGGGAAAATATTTAAATTTGTACTACCTTTGATTATCTCTGAGCATAGAAATTCCATCTGTATTAGTGAGTATCATTGACCAGCAGCACTGGGGCAGTGAAGCATTAGCAGGCTGAGGACCTGATATCTACAACCATTCCAGGAAGTGACACTGGCCTTGCCCCATGGCTTGAATGCCTGTTGGCAGTTGGACTATGCTATGTGCATTGCTAGAATGCTTTGTCAGGTTTGTGTCACCCTAAAAAAACTGCTGGTCATGCATTTTGAGACTGTTCAGTAGTTACACAGATTCATGCTCAGGGAGCATGGACAATTGGGAGATTCGCTTCCAAAGAGCACTGCTGATCTGAATCTGAGACTCATCCAGACACACCTACAACCTTTCTCTCTGAGGTAGCTTACAATGTGGAAAAACGTGCCAAGTTAAATACAAGCTTGAAATAAGTCTGTCTTGAAATAAAATGGCACCATTGTTTTCAACAAGTTTATTTGCTATTTAACAACTTCCACATTATGGTATTATCTTCCTTGGCATTACCTTACAGGTTTTGAGCTTGCAAGATCCAAACCATGTAGGTGGCCACTCCTGGTGCAGTGGGATGGCTGTTTGCTGATGCAAAACATGGAAGTATTGACATAAATTTTGTAAAAAAGGTTGGGTTAGGCCAGTTTATCATTTCAGGTTTATTTAAAGTTGAATAGTAGTTGAAACATCTTATTTCAACATTCTGCATATGAGCTGTTCAATGAAATTTAAAATTTTTAGTTAAAGAATAAATGGCATTTCATTCAGTAAAAATTTTTAAAAGTAAAATATTCAAAACATCTTAAATCCACGTTATTACAGTTGAACTAAACAAGTATTTTCATTGAAGTTTCCAAAAATTAAACCTTTTTTATTTTATTTACCTATTCTGCTGGTGTTAGGATCCACCACACCATTTTATTACTGGGAAAAATTTTAGTGTCATAGAATCAGAGAATAACTAGGGTTGGAAGGGACCACTGAAGATCATGTAGTCCAATCCCCCTGCCAAGGCAGGGTCACCTGCAGCAGGTGACAGTTTTCTATAAGTTTTCTGGAATTTTTTAGAAGTTAACTTTGGAGTTGAAAACCCTTCTTTTAAATTAAACTTGCAGCTTAGAGTACTTGGCAGATACTAAAACATACCTATTAATGTCTGATGTTCTTTTCTTTTTTCTTTTAAGCTACCAGCAATTATGAACCTTCTTTTAAAAGCAGAACAATGCCCTCAGCCTTTGTAGACTGAAGTGTACAACAATTAACAAACAATATAAATTATGCTTTAAAAGCCCTCTTGTTCTTCATGTCCTCAATAAATTAGGTTTCATTTCCTCAAAAATAAAAGCATTCTCTGTCCCATAGGAAAAGGGCCAGGATGATTCATATGTAGGTTTGTGAGATTCTGTTTGTTGCTGTTCCGTGGAAAGCTGGAAAAACATTTAGAAGAATTGCTTAGAAATTTGTGACTAATACACTTATTATTAGTTACTTCTTATTAGTTTATCACTTTTATGGTGTCTCCTAATGAAATATCCTGTTTTTCATTGATCGTAACTTTTAAAATATTAAGAGTTTAAAACAATTGCATGGCCATAAAGAGACATCTAAAACAATTAAAAGCAATGCAGAGAATATATGCTTGTTGTGGCTTTGATGGTAAGAACATTTCCTAAGTGAACTGCTTTTCTCCAGAGAAAATCTAACCTCTGAATCACCATTTTAAGCCAAAAATAACATCCCCCTGCTAATGTCAAGAGATATTTATTATAATTTTGTGAAAGGATAATCGTAGGCACAGTGTAAATACAAAGGAATATTGGCTTTAAGGATAGATTAATTTAAAACAGAAGATGAGAGCATGGAGACAGTCTTCAAATAAGGCATCTGTAAATTGTACTAAGATTTATAAATCCCAATGTAGGCATATTGCAGTGGTTGAAATTTTTAGTCCATTTCATAAATGAATAAATGTTGCTATAAAAACACTGTATCTCCAAAAATACCTAGAGTCATCCTAGAGTAATTCCTAAATATTTTGTTATTAATTTTAAATTATTGTTGTATTTAATCCTTGCAAAAACATTATTCATGAAGTTTCTACTCCTTATCATGGTTGTGTCTGATAGCATAATAGAAACTTAGCTTTTCCTTGCTATTTCCTGATCACATATTTCTATATAAATCAAATCTGCCCATTTTTTGATGCTTTTATTTCCTCAATGCTTATTTAAACTCAAGCTCTTAGAAAGAAGATGGAGTACAAGTAAGCACTTCCTCCTCCTGTTTGTACTGGATTTTTCTCTGCTGCCTGTATTGCCTAATTAGTTTGGTTTGGAGAAGACTTGCCTCCACATGTATGTACTGCTAGTATTTTATTCAAGAAGGGAAAAAATGAAACCAACGAACTTCACTGTTTACTTGATAAGGCAGAATGCTTATTCAAGGATTAAGATCATAATTTTCCTACTGGAAAGCTGCTACATCTGCTTTATGAATAGGGACAGCTGTAAGGGAGTATTTCAAGAAATGGAAAGGCTGCAGCTGTAGCTGTCTGGAGGAGTTTTGCTGTTGTGTCCTGGGAGAGACTCGCAGCTGTTGGCTGCCACCAACCCTTTGAAAGCCTGTGGTCTGAAATGCCTCTGTGTCACCCTACGTGGACAAGTGGGCTGATCCCCATCTTGACCACATGTAACTGTAAACTGTGCATGTACAACTCCAATCTGAATCCAGGCTTCTCTGACGGGTGCGAGTTATTCGCGCTTCATCTTGGTGCCGTGGCATCGTCCTGCCTCTTAAGTGTGGTGCGTGGCCATGCCGTGCCCTGCTGTGGGCCAAGACTCTGCTCTGCTTGCCTGGGGGCATCTGGCTGTCCCTGCCTGCCTCTGCATGTCACACTGGCTCTGACAGTTCCCTGCATGGAATTCAGCCCCGATCAAGGCAATGAAGCTGAAGCCTCACCAGAGAGTTTTGGGTTTTTGCTGGCCCTTTCCCCTGCCTTGAATCTCACTTGTGGATGATACAGACAGTTAATTCCAGGACATTCAGAAGAAAAATGTTACTTAGGTTGCTCTTCACAGGAACTGCCTGCTTGCAGACAATCCACATTTTTGAATTTAATTCAGAAATCCAAATTACAGCACAGAAGAGTTTATAGGGTTGGGGCACTTATCCTGAGATTTTGGGTCCATTAAGCAGCTAGATTTAAAAATTTGGATAGTTAACTACTTTAAATTTAAAATTATTTCAAGATTTCAAATTGCCCAGGTTGACTAAGGGGCAATGACTAATACACCATAATAGAGTAACCATGTGGATGTCCTTTCCAGGCACCCAGATTTGAAAGTAAGATTCTCCAGAAATAAATGGCATATTCTTCAGTGATATCCACACTCCATTTTTCTGCATGGCACAAAAGCCCTTACTTGAAGATACTATATACTACAAAAATTTAAGTCCTTGACATTTATTTCAGACATATCAACGTGGGAATGTATAAAAGTGAAAAGAAACCTCCTGTATTTCTGAACCTAAGGAAATTCCTTTTTTTTTTTTTTAGAATCCAGTTACAAAATTACTGTCTCTGTGAATAAAAAATTGAACATAATTAGCTAACCCCACATCCTTTTTTTTTTTCCTTAAACTCAAAATAATCTAGCCTTAACCCAGAACAGTTTTACTTTCTTTAGGCTTTTCTACTGGATCAGCAGCTTCTCCCCACTTTGGGATCTAAGTCACGTTTGCACAGAAATGAAACCAAAGTGAGGCTACTAAAACATGTTTGTAATGTAGATCAGCTCTCTTCCAATTTATGAATGAGCAACATGTCTTCTGTGCTCATGGAAAAGTAACATGAGGAAAGTATTTCATGTGTTTTATCTCTTCATGTGACCCAGTAATTGGAAAAGAGGCAGCCTGACCCCTGTGACTTAACAGCTCTCTGTAGTTCACCAGTAATTCAAGACAGAATATGGAGTAGCTGTGGGAGGCTACTACATATTTATAATTGTTTGGAAACTGTGTCAGCTTTGTTCTAAACAGTGATGGTTCTCTCCCCCTCTACCTGTAAAGTTCATTTGGGTTGTTTTCATGTTGTTTTTCTTTTCAAAAGCACAGGACATTTTATCTGTTTACACAGGATTTATGGAGATAAATTAGTGGGAAAATACGTCTGTGTGTTTGTTTAATTTTAGGCACTGTAAATAGCCCTCTAATTTCAAAGAGAGTGCTCAACACTGCAGAAGGTTGGGCACCTGTGTAAGCCTCCAGGAGATGGGGCTGGTATAAGCTCTTGACTTCTCTAGATGGTTTAACACAATTCTGCTGCTGCTTTTCTATATATAAGCCTAAAATGCCGGAATTAGCAAATAGGTGCTAAAGAGGGTACTGTGAGAGTACATAAAAATTATTAGGTTGTTTACTGCCAGGATTGACACTCTCAGGGCCATTTTCATAGACCTGTAGTTCTGCATAATCCAAACGTTCATGATGCCTTTGCCAGTGAAGTGCAAGATGTAAGAATGTGAACCAGAGCTGTATTTTCAATGTTATTCCAGAGCTGGCACAGAGTGACCCTCAGTGAGTGCCCCATTTTACGCTGAGAGAAGGACAATCACCTTCAGCCGCCAGGCTGGCTGCTCCTCCAGTCCTGCAAGGGCTCAGCACTTGTCATTTTCTACAAATAACTTGCTATTTCTGTATGTGGCCCTTGGTAATCATTTGCTAACGAGGGCAACAGCAATCATTTTAAGATTTGGGTAAAGGTGGCAAGAGCAATTCTCACTGATGCTTTTAAATCCAGGGCAGCCTGCCTCATCTTCATGCCTCGTGAAATGGATGGTGGCTGAGGAGAACAGAGGTCATGTACATACTGCATTCTGCTGCCACTTGATCTTCCAGTTCAGGGCATCTAACCTCATTTCACTTGGAAGCTAATGTAAGCAGTTCTTACTGATATGAGTACTAAAATAGGAAACTAATAATTCCTGGAATCTGTGTTGGCCTATTATGAATGTCAGACATTAAAGAGAACATTTCTTCGTAAAACTTTCATTCTAGGAATCAAATAGACTCTTTTAGCCCCTCTTCCATTCATTTTAATATGAACGGCCATGTAAGTGCTCTCAGTAATCGTGCTATCCCAATTTTTGTGTGACATTCTGTCAACGATGTACATTAAAAAGAGATTATTAAATGGAAGATGCTTTTAGGTCCCCATATTTTTGCCATCTGAGGCAGGATCATTAGGTTAAGATAAGAAAATAACAGTGATCTGTAGCTATTACAGATTATTTAATGCAGTAAGGTGGATGATACCCTTTTAGAAAGAAGTCTGACAGAGGTAGAACAGTTACTGTAATTTATTTGGCAAGAAAAAAACAGCATAAAGCTCTGTAATATCCGTGACAAAAAAATAAAATTCACTTGAGTGAAATTCACTTCAGAGAGTCGCCTGCAGGAATGGAGCATGCTGGAATGTTAAGAAATGTGTTACAAATTGTTCATGTACAGGAAGGTTCAGGAGCAGCAGTTGAGAGTGGCCTATGGTGCTGAAGGCAGCAGGAAGAGGTAAAATACATTCAGCTTTTAGTGCTGGGTTTACTGCACTATTAATTGAAGACATTATCACAGTTGAACTGAGTACCCCAGTGCCAGTGCAGCTGATGATAATAAAGAGGCAGCCATTGCAGTGAGTTATTCAAAACATTCCAGTGCTTAGTACATAGCACATTAACTCTTGTAATTAAATTAATGCCTTTTGATTTGAGACAACTGACGTGAGTATTGTGGAATCTGGACGAAATAAAGGAGGAGATTTCTGGGAAGGGAGGAGAGAGGGGAAGAGACCTCTCATGTTACACTTCTGCTGAAAAGAAAAGGCAGGGCAAGACATTCTTAATTGCAGCATTTCACTCATCAAAAAGTGTGTTTGTTCCAAGAGTTAAAGCAAGTAAAGACAAGGTACCAATTCTCACACCTCAAGTGTTCAGTATTAATAGGACATAAAGCTGATTAATCATCTTCACAAGAAGCTCACCACATTGCAGGAGGACTGGACGCTGCTAAGTCCAGTTTGTTGAAGGACTAACTTATATGTTTACTGGAGAAATTTTACTTTCAGTGCAAGAATACTTTGAAGTTGCAATGGGCCTAGTATGACAGTGTCAACTAAATGCAAACAAGAACAACATGAGGTACTTTGGAGGCCAAATTTAGTCCTAAAAATAAAAATATATTAAATAGAGTTAGATCAGTCAAGGCCTAGAAGACTTAGCTCTACATCTCTGACTGAAAGAGTCAGAATCATTTAGACTGGAAAAGACCTCTAAGATCATAAAGTTTGTCTGTTAAGAAGTTACAGCCTAAAATGGGGTATTAGAATGGTTTGTAAGCATTCCAACCATTTTCAGTGGGAGAGAAGGGACAAGAACTTAGGGATGCAATTTTATTTATGGGGGTATACGCCAGTTCTGTGACATCAGAGAATAGTTCTCTTTGAAAACTTTCTCCATGGTTTAAGCAAAGTGAGTTTTAGAGGAATGGTGAGTGCAGGGAAGACTCAAGATTGACTGGAATTTGTAAATGCATTTGGGAGAGCACCAAGCACAAATGTAGAAATGAAGGAAGAAGCTCAGAGGCTGATGTTATTAGTGGAACAGGAAAGAAAGAGGAAGATACCTTAGAGGTCCAGATGAAAGCCCTGATGAAACATTGGCCTGCACTTCCTGACTGGACTGAGAGGGAGAAAATAGGAGTCCCTGACTGGTATGAATTAAGTTGCTTAATGTCTTACTAGTGAGAACTGAAAAACTGTTGTGGAGAGAAGTAATCAGGTGCATTATCTTTTAAGGGCTATAGAAATGAAAACTTCTACTAAGAGTGAGCAGCTGTGACATTTGTACCAGGAAGAAATTGGCCACATTTTAGACGTTCTGTGAAGTCATGTATTAATGAGGCCCACGCCAGTCACTGCAGATAATGTCCTTCTTAAAGAGCTGACAGCCTGAAGTGTTACCTCAGAAGACAATGCACAGTAGTGATCAGCTTGGCATTATGATTTATTGAAATAGATTACTGTCCAGGAATCACAAAGGGAGAGAATCTGTGGAAAAACATAAACATGGTCAAAGTTGTGAATTGCAATGAAAAACTATGTTGTGCAGAGTGGGCTTGTGGAAAAGGGCAGGTGAGAGAGGAAGTGGCAAATGAAACACTGAGTCTGGCATCACTTTCAAAGTGGTTTTACAAATAAACATCAAAGTCTGAGAAGACAAGTCCGAGGAAATTTCTCAGTGAGTCTTAAAAGCGAAAGACATTGAATAATTCAGATGTGATCCACATTTTAAGGAAAAATTGCTTTTCCAGGAAATTAGTTGCTTTTACCTGCAAAACATAAATTAATGTTCTGAGGGGACAGAAATCTATCTAATATTCTTAAATCTGTGGCTGCTAGCAGTGTTTCAGTGCTTTCTAAATAAATACCTTTTTTTCTTTCAGAACCAAGTTGTAGTGTTTTATTTCTCAGACAAGGCTGGTTTTTGCATTCAGGGGTTAGGGTTTGGCATGTTAATAATTATGAGGTGATTGTCAGAGTGAGGAATCACTGCAGATTTCTGAGTCACTCCACCCATCATTTTCTTTTTAGAGGCTTTATACAATTTCTTTTAGTTTTCCTTTGGTTTTGTGCTTTTTTAGTGGGGTAGAGGTGTCTTCTAGGGCTTATGAGTGCGTCATTTAAATTTTACACTAAGAGAAATTTAAGTCTGGATTTAGAAGCAGCCAGAAAATCCACATTGGCTGGTGCTGAATGTTTTGTCTTTGGTTATATCAACAGAGCTACAGCGTTTCACATCAGGTTAGTATTTGATCATTCCTGTGTTCCAAACACCCAAATAATACTTAGAGTGAGATGAAAGAGTAGAAGGGTTGAATCACTCTTTGGGAAACAAAAAATGTTAAATAAATTGAATACTTTCCGCCCATCAGCGAGCTGGGACAACTTAATTACATAGAACTGGAAAAAACAGCTAAACCAAAGCTCCTAAAACATTTCCTACTGTAAATACTTGTATTGAATTGGAAGCAATTGTTTAATGTAATTTGGGCTGTTCCTCTACGTCAGCTCTGATACTGGTGTTTATTATTCTTGGAAACACTAGCTGTCTGTGAGAGCTTCTCAGTTTTAAATGAGAAGTAAAAATACTAGTTTAGGAACAATTGTGGGTGATGGCCAAGATTTTTAAAAACCAAGAAGGAAAAATTAATCAAAACAACTATCTAATCAGAATGAAATATGGAACAGAGAGTGAATTAGTTTTACTTAGGAACAAAATCAGGAAAAAGCAAAAAGGATAATTTGGCTCTGAATTTTCCTCCTACTTCATATAACATATTTTTATTTGATTAGCAGTACCCAAGCATTATTACACAAAAACTAGGGTTCTGAAGTGCCTTCATCCATCATAGTTAGCTACTGTCGTACTAAAGGACTGGTAATTTCTTTGCAAATTGTTTCATTCTTTGTATCAGCTGTAACTTGAATAATTGCATTCCGGTAGCATGTCTGTAAAGAAGTACCAATTCTTTGTCAGAATTATTCATACACAGAAGGACTTGAGGAGAAAACAACCCAGAGGTACTTGTATAAATACTGATGACCTATAACACACAGAACATAGGCATATGAGAGTAGATGCCTGTGTGCCTGTTTGGAGTATCTGGATTTCCTGGAACCTCTCTGTGGGACATACTGCCTGAGACAGCATTTGCTCTTCAAGAGGTCATTGCATCCAGTGCTTGAATACCACATCCTGTCCTCTCTGTGTGAATGTCACAGATTCTGTCATAGAGCTTCCTAAAAATAGCAGACCAAAACTTCCCCTGTACATCCTGCTGTTTGTAACAGGATTTTCACTGATCTTGTTTTTCCATGCCTATCCTTTAAAAATATATTACATGTAATGATACACGTAAAACTCCTGAAAGAGAGAAGTTCACTAAATCTAAATATTCTGATAGAAGTGATTTTTATTTAAATGAATGTTTGGTTCTGGCATTCCAGGACTACTGAATCAGACATTGGTGATAAAATTCTTAGCATAAATATAAATGATAAATATCATATATTGATCTATATCTATATAATATGGATATACTTCCTCTTCCGCAGCATTTTAACAGCAGTGGAAGAAACGCTTTTTTGTGTATCATTAGGAATCTTATTTTCTTTCCTACTGTTATATGCATTTGAATGGGACTTTGTTTTGTCACCTTTATCCATGTGGTGGGATAAACCTAAGCTGAAAGAGCTGATCAGTATTTTTCTTCAACCCTTGCTTTAAAATCCTTGAAGAGACTACTGGACCTTTAATCCATTACAAGTGTAGAAAAAGGCACTGCAGTCAAAAAAGGGGCACATTCCATGGAGGTAATTTTCCTCCAAACAAAAAATATTCTAAGTGTGTGTCTGTGTGTATAATAATTCATGTAACAGCAATGGATCATTCAGGCAAGCACTCCTAATCAGGCACACCCCAGTGTGGTGCATTAGAAAGGGTGATTGTTGTGGGTCCCTTCATGCTTTTTTCCACTTTGTTAATTGAACCAATATAATCAGAGGGAAAGTCCTAGTTTCCTATTTTAAAACCTTTTTACTTATTCTTTACCTCACACAGCTTGTTTTGTGGGATAAGCCTGGGGTTCATGGTGCTACTTCATTTGTTCCTTAGTAGCAGTTAACTGATTTTATTTTTAAATCTCTTTTACAGATGAAAGAATTCCGAAGTAAGATGCAGTCAATCTTCCCAGCAATTCCTAAAAATAGTGAGTCCAGTGTTGAATGGGAAAACTTACTTAAATCTAAGTGAAAGGCTCAAAGCCATTTGGAGATGTCTCTTCCAGCGAGAACAGGACTGGAAGTAGCAGAAGCGTCCCTTCTGGAAAACAAAGAAGACTCAGACTAAGCAAGTTGCTGAGTGCAGTGAACCTGGGAATGCAAGTTAACATCCAGGAGCAAGGGAATTCAAACTAAATCAAACCAATTTATACTGTACTTTTCAGAATGTTTGGTATAGTTGATTCATGAGAAAATGAGCCCTCCAAGATAAGTTTGATTCAACTGAAAAAAAGACTTTTTCAAAGACTTAGAGAAGAAACTAATCTTGATTAGAAAATATATGAATATAATCCCAGTAAACTCCTGTCCCACGCTGCATTTCAAGAAGAATTTTATGAAATTTCTCTAGGAAACAAGAACAGTACTTTCAGTGACTTGTCCTATTAGGAATATAACCATCAAGTCAATCACAACAGATTTCTTGTTGATCCTGAGGGTAAAGCATATAGTGTCCTCTTCAAAAATAAAGGATGTATTTGAATTTGCAACAGAGGAAGTATCTAAATCATTTTTGTATGTCTGAAGGGTAAGTTTAAAACCCAATATGCAAATAGTGACCTATGAGCTCCTCTGCAGAGCATTAGAAGAAATCTCTACAAAGTTCACTGTTTTCTCAGTATTAACTTTTAAAAATTGGATCCCACAATAATGAATCTGATTGTATATATAAAAGTCTCTACTATATTTGTATAGCAATTGAAATAGTAAGTGAAAAAGGTATAAAATAGTGAGACACCCACTCAGTCCTATGCAAATGTTTTCAGCTAAGAAAGTGTATGGGCAGGACTAATTTTGTGTGTTCCAGTCATTTCTGTGGCCCTTCTACCAGGAGAAGCAATGTGACATTTTCCACACTGCAGTAATCTCATGAAGTGTGGGTGTAGACTAGAAAGGGTAATGTCTTACTCAAATGTTGTACTTGAAGTACTGAAGATATGTAAAACTGCAGAAATAAAAAAAAGTGCTATCAGTGAACTGTCTTTTGTTGCTCAATTATCAGATTTTATAATTAATTGCACAAAGTGCAGTTAGTCATCAGGTTTAATAAAGTCCTGTTAAAACTTGCCTTTTGTGATTTAAGGCTTTATATTCCTAGGAAAGAATATAGAAAAAAGCTTTAAATGTCAGATGAATAATAAAGAAGTATAGTTTTCCTATGAAACATGACATTAAAATAATACCTTTAAAACAATTGAAGTGTAATAGTTGACGTCTTTTCCAGAGCTTGATGCTTGTAATTCAATATTAAATAAATTGTGGTGAATACTGCCATCATACACACATGAAAAATGGTACTATTTTTGTATTTTTGTTAGTTTCATGTGAATGGTGATACCTGTTTTGCCTATGTTTAAGCACATTTGTGCTGACTTAGCAAGTTTAACAAGTAGCTGTGTCATTATAGCTGGTCAAATACTGAAGTGGACTAAATAAATGCAAATCACATCATGTCATTAGGATTACTTTTAGTTTCTAAGGTGGGATTTGGATCATCTTTATCTGGGTTAAATAACTCACCTAAATCAGTCATTCAAAGTGCCTTGCATGTGCAATGGAGGGGGGCTGGCCAGAGGGTAGCTTGTCCTGTGCTGGAGTGAATGGCTGTCCTTGGAGTTGTACAAGGCATCAGATCTGTCCTGCCTGCTGGCTGCTTTTGGAGAGAGCTGTCCTACCCTTGCTTACCCCCATCAGCACAGTAACTGCACATGGACATAGTGCAGGAGAAACTCAGAAGGAAAATGATTGATCTTCTAGCACTTTAGACCTCTGAGGGTTAGGTAGGTAGTGAGTCTTGGCATGAGAGAACCGTCCTTTCTGGAACTGGTTAGCCATCGGATCAGTTAACACTATTATAAAAATAAAAAAAAAATCCTTATGACAGATCAGATAAATTAAATCTGGGGGTACCCAGTAATGAGGACATATCAGATGGATGTGATCAAAAAATGCTAACAGTAAAACATACAGACAAATCTTTGAAATAGAGCCACACTGACAGGGCAAGTACAGAGTGAAGAAATAAATCCACACTGAGGTATAAGGATGAGCATTAAACATGTTTCAAAGAGAGAGGAATTCACAGATCATCGTATTCCAAACTTTATTCTGTGCTTTTGGCTAGAAATGGATTTTCTCTAGATAAGGATTTGTGTAGAATAGTGCAAGCATAAATCAAGTCTCAGTTGACATGAAAAATGTGAGAGATCTTGGATATTTATTACTGCACTGTGCAGTTCTCTTCACTTGGTGAACATTCTGCTGGTTTTGTGATGGGTCATTTTTCCTTTCTATGAAAGAATGGCAAAGAGTTTTTATTTGGCAAAGAGTTACTGGAAACTACAACCAAACATTGAACAAATAGAGGGAAAAGTACTTAGTGTACCAATAGCAGCTAGATACCATAGTGTACGTAGTTCTTGAAACTGGGCGAATAAAATTAGGAAAAAAACAACAACAGACAAGAGACATTAAAAAAAAAGCCAAACAATTTTCAGAAGTTAAGTACTAGAAATAGATACTGGTGAAAAAAGTTAGTGGGTTGTTGCAGCAGCCCTCTTGTTAGAGGGTAGAAATGAGCAAAGACTCAGGCTTCTTGTTTATCACAGCATGAAAAGGGTCCTGGTTTATTCCTCTTTACAGCTCAGCCATCCTGACTCCAACCATTCACTGACTCTGGCTGCAGCAAGCTCCTAATGTAGGTTTCCCTTGTAGCCTCTGACTGCTGGTTATTTCCTGCTAAACTCTGACTGCAGGCTTTTACCTGGCCAGACTGTGACTGCAGGTTCTGACAACAGACTCTTAACTGCAGACCCAGACTGACCTCACAGCAGTAATTCTCTCCTCAGATCCTTCTTCTTCATGATTCCCCCTTTACCAGCTAACCCACTTCCTCTCACCACACTTGTCTTTATTGGATATAGATGTGACTCATCAGGGGCGAGGCTGTATTGGGTAATTAACAGCTGTTACTTATCAGGGCTGAGGTCAGCTGTATTCCCTTCTCCTACAGTGGGTCAGTGACCCCCTAATTGCTTTCTTTTATTTAAAAATGGCTTACTCTCCTTCTCTTTCAAGGGAGTATAAGAACAAAACAGGAGTTTATTTTCATCATCAATGTTTCCCGTGCAAAAAGTTACACTGAAGTAAGGTGATGTTTGCAGCACTGACACTCAAAATGGATAATGTCGAATGGCCACAGTGAGTTCAAATAGCTTCAAGTTACTCTTCAGCTGGTCTCTGTTTCATTTCCGCTGATTTTTCTCAACTTTCTGGTCACATTTAGTTGTAGGAATAACAGAGGTCATGTATGTTCTTAAAATTAGCCTGTAGGCTAATGCTTAATAATCCGTGAGCTCCCTCCATACTCCTGTGTTGCTTAGAAGCAAAAAGAAAAATAGGAAAACAAACGGTGATGAGAAGAGATCAGCAGCCTGCCCAGCTCTGCCGTGCTTGTGATTACAGAGGGAGCCCCCACAGTACCACCAGCCCCAAAGTCACTAACAGTGTATTTGCTCTAGAAGGTAGCAAATTAAAACAAACTGGGAATGTTTGTTTAAATTGGTCCACTGCCCACGCTGGCAAAAAAATCTCAGGGGCTTTTGCTGTGATTTTTGTCACCTACGGCATCTGCTGACTTAAACCAGGCTCCTAAGAGCTCATTGTTTTAGAAAATTCAGGTCACCTAGCATGCATGCAGAACCGAGTAGCCTTCAATATTTAGGCTGTCAGTCAAAACTCTCCAGAGAGTTACATGCCTGAAATGCAATTAAGGATGAAGAGCTGAATCAACACTGAGAGAATCTGGGCTGGTGGTTGTGGAATTTCTAGATGTTTCAAACCTGATAGGCCAGAAAACAATCCCATCTGGGCAAATGGCCTGCTTTAGCAATCGGGATTAAGCTGACAGAAATTTTCTGTAATTTGTCTATTTCTTTCGTAGTGTGGACATATTGTTAAATTAGTTAATGGGAAGAAAAAATGTTTAACAGCTAATGTGATCCTTTATGTGGCATGCCATCTGTGTATTGTGTGCTGAATGTCACTGGTTCTGGGAGAGAGGAAATCATAAAGAATTTCAGCCTTGTCTTCTTTACTGTCATTATCTTGGGCAAGTATGATAAATAATCATATTTATGTTCTGGAGCATATACAGTTTAAATCAACCTATTAACCAGGAAGACGTTCTTCACAGAATTTGAAAGGCACAAAAAAAGACATCATCTCACCATAAGCAATCCATTTCATGGGTGCTGAGCACTAGAAACTCAGAATGGAGTGAACAAGACAAGTTACTTTTCCTTTCACATTTAAATAAAGCTATTTGCAGAGACTTTATTCAGGCATATCTGGGGGCTAATCCTGAGGTTCTGGAAGGGAACAAATCAGATTTTGTAGTCTGTTATGCAGATAGTTTAAGAAATTTTTAATCCTTTATGTCCCAAAATAATCAATTTTATGTAATTAGACACGTGTTTCTATGAAAGACTTTTTGCTATTAATTGGACCTTCAGGAAAATCAGTTCAGTTATTCATCAGCCTGATAACTGTGGATCCTGCTCTCCTTCCAATCTGAGGTGTTACTCTGATCATCAGCAGAGCAGGGAGGAGGTAGCTGCCAATGAGCAATTTGGGTATGGGTGCAGTTCTTGCCCTGTGACTGCTGGCCCTCACTCTGGCTCCTGCATTCACCTGCCAGCGGTGCAAGGCTTCCCTCTCCCGAGGTTGGAGGTGGAGCTGTCACTCACTCACTCACTCACTCCAAAGAGTTTGAGCAGCCGGTGCCAATTGCTCTGCAGCACAGCCCACTCAGCCACAGCAAGTTTCCCAGACCAAAGCTCTATTGCCATATGCATGGTTTAGGAACGTGTAGGGACAGCGTCTGCCTCATTAGCTCCTGCTGAAACTCTTTCATTGAATGTAAATAGCACAACAGTTATTATATTGGAGAGAAAGAGGAAGAACCTGAGGAGCTGACTGACAATTTTGTGGCCAAGCTATTCACTTGGGATAGGAAAGGGTAAAGTTCAAGAATATCTAACATAAAGGGGGAACAGTTTTGACAGTGGAGAGGGATGCCTCCTGTGTCAGATATGCCCCAGGATAGCATGGGACATCCTGGGACACGAAGACATATTTCAAATTTAATGCTTTCTGCTTTGCTCTTCCTTACAAAATAAAAACCCAAAAAACCAACTCAGAATGGGAACATTTGCTTTCATGGTTGGTTAGATTTTTCCAGTACAGAAACATTTTCTGTATTCTTCCCTAGAAGAAACATTTTCACCACAAGACTGAGCTTACTTTTATCGTGCACCACTGGACTTGATTTACATTTGTCTTTTCTGTAAGGCCTCTGGAGTTCTTGCAAGCAATAGCAACTGATTAAACTCTATTCCTGATTCCTATCCTTCCCCTTGGCAGTTGGACTATGACTTAAAATTGATAAAATGTACTGGACAGGTTATTGTTCTCTACTCTGCTTGGCTACGCAGCTTATTTATTATTTGGTACGACTTATCTCAAGAGTACTGTGGAGATGATTTGCAGAAAGTCTGGGATTCACTCATATATCTGGGTCTGGTTCATTGCTTTCATACTCTCTTGTTCTACAGAGACATATGTAGATCCATACCAGTTCTTTATTACTCTTCCTTCTCCTTTCATTTAGGTCCTTTTTTTTTTCTTCAAAAGAAATGAAGAAAAAAAGGACAAATGGTTTTAGATGTGTGGATTTTAGATGCTCACACTAAGACCTTTATTGATAATAGATAAACAGACAATACTGACAAGTGCTTTTTTTGCAGCCGTTTAGAAGAGAAGGATTTTCAGATTGGGCACACACGGTTATCTGCCTTTTTAAAAAATTGCCTTACTACATTATGTATTTGTATTTGTAACATCTTTGTATGTCCTATGGGACCCTAGTGTGGCTCTGTTATAGAAATCTTATTCTTATGGGTCACAAGTTTATTTTTATGTCATTTATTAGAACACACTATGAATTAAAGAAAATTCACTGAAGTGATTCTGTTGAAAAACAGAAGCTCACATATCAGGGATGACTTACTTGATGCCAAACACTAATCTGATACCGAAGTGCATAGCAGTCAAAAACAGTGCTTTGCAGCCAGTGCTTTTCAGTTAATGTACTGGATTTCCATTCCCAATTCCTATAGATGTCTGAAGAAGCATATTTCAAAATTCTCAACGTTAAAACATTTAAGTGAAAAATAAAGTGCACTTTTAAAACTATACCACACATTGTATAATAAATTCATCTGAATTTTTAGGCCAATTGCTACTGTACAGTCACAAATGATAATAACTTTGCTTGCAGGCTGACAAGTCGAAGTAGAAACACTTGTTTTGAGTGAAGCTGGTTCTTCCCTCTTTGTTGTTAAGCAGCATTCTTTCCCTCCAAAACTTCCTGCTCTGGACTCTACTGTCATTAAGAAAGACCAACAATTTTCTGGTTGCCAGCTTTTGCTACCAGATAGAGAATGTTGGGGAAGAGTTTTTTGAGTCTGTGTTGGAATCCTGTGGCCCTTGGCTGGCCTGACCTCAAACCAGCTATAACATGGTGGGTTTTGCTGGGGTTTTCTTTTGGGTTTTGAGTTTCTTTAAAGCTGAAACTTTAAAGCTCAAAATCCTCAGAAGGAACAGAAAGAGAAACCTCATGCAAACAAATACCACTGATCTTTACACAGCTTTGATCTCTTATGTATCTATAGTGCCTTTCATCATGAAGAAGCCCAGTAAGATTTATAAACTGCCTTCAAAGGGAAATATCTTATCCTCCGTACCACAGTGTGCACACCACTGAAAACCAGTCTTCGGAGCAGATGACCTATACCACAATGTACACACCTGGAGCACGATGCATATTAACTAGGTAATAATTAGCATATACAGAGGAAAATCATTATTTGGCAGGATCTGCAATGCCAGAGAAAATAGTAGAGACCTCTATGACATTCTAATGTCATATTTATCTTAGCAGAAGAGACTTTGTGAAGCATTTCAAACTCCTGGGTGCAACAACTCCTAGTGCTGGGGGATGGCTCAGCAAGTGTTTTGTTGCACCTGTCAGCAGGTGCCAGTTATGCCAACCCATCCTCAGCACAGGGGCTTCTGTGTCTCCTCTCAGCATGCACTGGTACCCCACAAGACTTTTGCACAGAAAATTTTACAGGCACATTCCTCCTCTCCAAGTCTGGCCTCTCCTCTTTCAAGTGTCCTCTTGAAAGTCCTGGCCTTAGGGAACCCAGCTGAAAGAGCTCTTCTCCCTCCTTTCCATTACCCAGAATCTTTGATTAGCTGAGCCTCTGACTGTCTGAAAATTGCAGGCGCCCTTGAAGACTTTCAGGTAATTGCAGTGTCTACTGCGTTTCAAAGCTAAGGCTTAGGTTACTAAGCCATCTCCGTAATGTCTGATCAATGGAGTGATCAATTAGGAATGGGAAAATGAGCTACAGTGCAGCAAGTAGAATAGCTAATAACCCATCATGGAGAAGTCTTTTAATCTCTGGGTCCCATGACTGCATGCCAGCCTGCTCCCCCACAAAGCTGGCAGGGTCCTGGAAAGTTGAAAATTACCATAAAAAAGAGAACAAATGGTGACTGGGTAAAAATCAATTAAAACCAGGGGTATTGTAAGGACCTAGAATGGGCTCAGGAAAAATTCTAAGTGTTTGTTTAATGGCTATGTGAGCTTGTTTGCCCTAGTAACTGTGTCTCTGTTTGATATGTATGAGGCTCTGAATATTTTATAACAGTGATGGCTGTGTTCACTTAAAGGCAGCTGCTTAAAAAAAATTAAAATTCCAGAAAACACTTTGTCTTTCAACTCAGCATTATGTAATGTTTCAGGCTTGATACCGATTTTCTTTGAAGGCTTTTCCTACTGATAACATCAGAAATGTCACCCAGGAAAGATGTTTTATCTGAAAAAGAAAAAGGTTGTTGGGTCTTAAAGGTTTTGGTTTGTTTTCTTTTTTTATTCTACTGACAGATAATGAGTGTTAATGCTTCATCTGAAACAAAAAAAAATGATAGCTGAATTGGAAGAGTGCTGGAGAGGAGGGCACTGGGGAACACATTTGTGAGCCATCATACAAATTCTCTGAGAAGCCCAGGCAGAAATTCAGAACATCACATCTTAACAGAACATAATGTATACTCCAGAAAGAGTAGAGATAATGTATCCTAATGTATTCAATATTTGCCTTTGATGTAAGCTTAAGCATTATTCCATATGTTTTACTCCATCACTATATTAATTTTGGTTGGAAACCATCACACATTAATTATCAAATATGACTAAGCTCCAGCTCACTCGTTTTCCTAGATTAATTGATGTCTGCTGTGAGACAGTTACACTGCAGAATTTTGTTTATTATAGCTGTGGCTAACATGTTAACAGTGACACTGCCAGATTTGCCAACTATCAGGCACAAATACAGCTCAGCTGTCCAGGGTGGAGGCTGTATGGGAAGGGAAAGACCTGAGCCCTAGCAAAGATTTTGCAGTTGCATGCACAGGGTCTTCTTTGAAACAAAGTAGAATAAATTACAGGGAAAGAATCAACTCATTTGGACCAAACATTTTATATATTGCATGGCAATTACCTCAAGCAAATGCTTGAATAAAAAAGGCAGAAATGTATTTAAATTTTTCCCAGTGTTACAGACCACTCCCTGACCTAATGCTTTACTTTATTTTGAACAGCTTCTATGTGAATTTTCAAGAACATTTTAAATAATAGATGTGCCATAATTACAGCCTGTGTTTCTTATGAGAGAGGGTTTTACTATTCAGATCTTGTCATTTTAAGATCAAAAGATTTCTATTTCAGAACTCTTTTCCTTGCTGAGCTCTAGACAGACAGACTAGTTCGTGAGTTGCCAGATCTTTAGCTCTTGTAAGCTCTATTGCCATTAAACTAAAGAAATGTTCCTGAAAAATCCTTTATTACACAAGCAGCTTATGGCAATATTGCCCACGCTTCTTTAATAGAAAAGACCACATTCTCTTTGAAATAATCTAGGGACTATCTTGTGTAAGTGGAACCAGACTGTTTTTCATCTGAAGAAAACTATAAAAAAATTCGAACTAACATTAGAATTTAATGGTTTGGGGTTTTTTTGGTTTTTTTTTGGTTTTTTTTTTTCTGTTTGCTTACTTAATGGTGGATGTGTGCAGTTTTTTGCAGTTTTTTGCAGTTTTTTCATCATGTCCTGTTGGTCACCAGAGATTCCTAAGATACGTGGCAAGAATGTGTCTCCATAGTCAGGAAAACAAAGGGAAAAATGATACTGAAGGTTTTCTGAAGTTGTTCTTTCCTTATTCATCATCATAAACTAACATATAACCTTCTATCACAAGCTAAAGGTTCATAAATCTAGACTATTGTGTGAAAAACAACTCATCCAGTCTGTTCCATTGACGAGATGCCCCTGCCTACAGGTGGGGGAGGCAGAACTGAGGAGGGAGTTTACACAGCTCGTATTTGGTTCTTCATATTCAAGGCTAAATGACAAAAGCAGTCTGAGTACAATAATGGCAAAAATTACACAAACTGCAAAAGCTTCAGCCCAAATATTTTCAAGGGCAAAAATCTCTCAAGAATGATGGGTTTTTTCCTACTATGTGTCATTTCAAATGTTGTTAAGAAAATAGATTGTTTCTAGGTTTAAACTCTGACAAAAGAGACAGTTTGGGCTTGAATGGAGATGTATTTGTTCTACTTATGACCTGCCTCTAGTGATGTGCCAACCTTGAACATTTGCTTATTCCTATTACAACTGCTTCTAGCTTCACTTGAGGCTTTAATGGGACATTTATTTAAGAGGATACTGTTGCATGAAAAAGTAGCCTGTAAGTCTCTTTTTCCTGCAGCCATGTCCTTTGCCATCCCCTCAGCTCAGTTAGCAGTATCAGTAGTGGAGTTGACTGACAGTTCAAGCTGAAAGATAATTTCTCCCAAAAGGATTATTTCCCAGCTGCTCTGGTTCCCTGACCTAGTGCATCACAATTCCTCAGCTTGGGCTGACACAGTGTACAAACTAGAGGATGGGGACCAGTTTGGGGCAAGCAAGCCTTGATCTTGGTGAAGATAGACCTTTTTATTGTAAGAATCATGACCTTAAAAACCAGGCAAACTCATTACAGTTACTTTCATATCGAGCTAAATTCTTCAGCCTTTAATCACTTTTTACCAAAACTTCTGCAGTCAGTGGAATCTCACCAAAACACAGGCAAAGCTTGAACCAGTGAAATATGAAACTTTAGAGGAAGAGTAAATGGTAAGAAAGAGGGAAAGATATGAGAATGGCAGAGATACAATAATTAATTTTTAGAAAATGTTGAAAAATAAATCTGACCAAAATATTATGTAATGAACACCAGAATCTATTCTTGTGAGACAATGTTTGGAATCAACTCCTACTTTTTTTTTATTGTCCTACTGGCCATCTGTTAGCATTATTCCACTTTCCATTTAAAAAGCCATCTCATCTTTAGCAGATGTTCAGTTTGTCTACATGTATGTTTTCTAATTCCTCTCAACTCTACTAATGGGTTTTGTACTCTCATAACTACAAGTTTTCTTATATTGCCTCCGCAGTCACTGTAACATCCTCTTAAAATTTGAATAGAAAGCCTCTATTAACACCTCCCTTCTTTGAGGAAGTAGTATTCAAACATCTTCACAAAACAGCCTTTGCAGTTATCCCTAATGGGCAGTATCTGTAAACTCTGAAGTTCCAATTCATTCTGAAATACAAAATTGAAAGCCTTAACTATCTCTCCTATAGCTCTAACTTGTCACAAAAAGAAATGGTTGTCTCTTCACAAGGTAGTGAAAATTTCAGCACACAATACCTATCTGGTACTACTTGAATGGGGACGGAAATAGACTTTTCCCACTATTTCACATCCCATATAGAAGTCAGTGTGTGTGGTTAATAGTAAAACAGGTAAGGGAAATATCACATAAGGCCATTTTGTGTCCTTCCAGCCAAATGAACATGAGGGATGTTTGCCTCCTGTTTGGTAGGCAGAGGTACAAAAGGTCAAACATTTGTATGGCACATATTGCAGTGCAACTTCCTGACATTCATAAGTTTTTCATGTTCTAAAAGAGTAATGTACCTATCTCCTTTAATATATCTGTTAGCATTTTCTCTTCCCTGTTTCTAAATTCTCTCTTATTTTATGAAATAGTTGTACAGTTAGGCTTTGTACCCGTGACTGGTAGAAGAAATCAGGGTAGAAGCAGCTGAGGAAGCAAGAAAGGGATGTTTGCAGTGGGTGAGGAATGTGGATTAAATGATGACCTCAGTAAGATGAAAATTCTTAGCAGGGCAGCAGGTGAATGTGAAAGATGATGAGACTAGGGACACTGAACACTCACTGTCATACTAAAAGGAAAGATGTGCAAAGGTTGCTATTTCATACCAAGTTGCCTTAAACTGATATGTTTGATACAATAGCTACATGAGTGGGAGTCAATTATTAGGTGGTGCTGCAGATTTCTCCTTGGAAAGGATATTCCATAGGGTAAATTTGAACCCAGCCCCAGAAGCATTGCACTCTTCCATCATTGCTGATTAACAATTAAGTTTTCTTTAAAACAGCTTGCTTCCAGCCATCTGGAGCTCTTAGTTTCCTTATCTTTGCTTTGTGCTTCTGCTTTCCCAAAGAGACTTCATTTTGATTATCTCAGTAGCTAAAATAGCACAGCCTAAAACATAGTTGGCATATACAAGCTCTCTCTGCCCTCTTACTTGCTAGAGGGTTTCAGCCTTCCCACTTGTTTCTAGATCTGTTTTTATCTCCACTGTCACTTCCAGCAGGGGCATGAGGGAGCTGTGCAACCTGTGCAGAGCTGGGCTGAACACTCTAAGAGAAGTGATGAGGAGAGCAATTTTAGCCATGAATATCCTAATGAAGCTCCTGTGCTGACCTTACACACTTCTGATTAAGCAAATATGCAAATGCAAAGCAGTTCGGAACTGGATTAGCATTCAAAGGTTTTTAAAAAGCTGCTGTGGCTACATGTAGAGTGACCTTTAGGCCTGCTCAAATCTGCTAGAATGCAGATGAGGAAAAAGAAAGACATTATAAATACAGTAGAACTTGCAGTCACCATAAAGTGTGCCACAGGAGGAAAATAATATCCAGATCAAGGTTTTACAGCTGTTCTGGTTACGGGGCAAGAGATTATTCTGCATCATTCTTGGGGATGTTTCTTCCAGTGCCTTCCAAAACTAAAGTTAGCTCAACAGTTGGTTTAATCATAATCCTGAAAGTTTAATACTTAAAAAAAAAAAAAAGGAAAGCTGATAAATAAGAAGCCAAATCTCTGTCCCAACAATGCTGTAAAAATTCAGGAAGGAACAGGAAATCCAGGGCAAGTAGGAGACATATGTCAAGATAACAGGGGAGTCAACACTCAGAAATCTGCTGTTTCCACCAGTTGGTGATTAGGAGGTGAACATTAGGAACAAAACCTTCAATTCCCTTTAATTAAAGAAAACTTGTGTAATGAGAAGATGCTCCATTATCATTGTCAGGTGCAATGCTGGATACAGCATAGTTCAAAACCACTGCCTGGGCTGTGGTTTTAAGATTGGATATCAAGATCCACAGATGCCTGAAGGTTGTTCTAAGCTTGTACTTCTAAGATGAGGGAAAAACCACTGGAAAGAAGTGGTTAAGAAATACTGGCCATTTACAGCAAACTACTCCATCTACAAACACACACCTAAATTCTAGGGACACAGCACTGGAAGAGCTCTCCTGGGTTCTCAAGACTCTGATTGCAAGGACCATGTTATATTCCTCATAAACTGATGGGATTTAGTTGCCGCTGTTCTGACTAAACCCACTGAAAATCTGTTGCAGAATGAGCTTCCCTTATAACTGAGAACTTCCTTCTGATTTTTCAGGCTAAATGTATTTGTAGCTACCTTTCACCCATTTTTTTCAGAAAACTGACTTTGTTTAATTACTTCCTAAGGCCTATGTATCAATATCTTTATTTTCTTGTTCTTGGAATACTACTTGAAAAAACCATTTTAACAATGAAATAATGAAACAGGAAGGTACTATATACCATATATGATCCTCCACTGGTATAAACTGGTTTAACTTTCATGCTAATATGTATGGCCTAGGAATTAAAAAGAAACTTTTCATGTGGGGTTTTTTTTTGCAGGTTAGACAAGATAAAAAATATCTGTGCTAAAAGGCTATGAATACATCCATAGCAACCACACTTTTGGATAATATATCTGTCATTTTTTTTTTTCCGAAGAATTCTTTTAAAAGAAAAACTAAACACTGAAAGAAACAAACAAGCAAAAAGTCTTCCTATTGTGATTTCTTGGTCATATTATATTCCCATATCTTAATGCAGAATGTCTATTTCTGTTTATTCTTGCATCAATCAACTTCTTGATTTGGAAGATATTATCAAATATATTTGTTTGCCCAATGCATACTTGAGGTTCCAGAATGTCTTTATGCAGATGGCAGCAAAACATTATAATACATTGCTTTATTTCCTTGTTTTGGAGATAAACAATAAAGATCAAAATTTACCACAGCCCAAAATACTATAAAATGTTCACAATATTTCTTTGAGTTACAGCTGAAAGGTATAAACTTGTTTTATATCTTAGAAACAATTGCTTAGAGTTTTTGAATCTACTGATCCTTTGCATGAGATGATTATTTTGGAAAGGTTCAAGAACTTGTTTTTCAATAGTTTTCTAAATCAACAGTAAACAAAAATTTTGATAAAGATAACAAGAGCCCTTAAACCAATATCATGAAACTATATGGGAAAGTAGCAACAATTCTGTTTCTAATGAGGATAGAACATATTTTTCCTGTGATTTAAACCCCATCAAGCTGTATTTAGAACTCAAATAATAAAAAAACTCCATATTTTATGCCGGTTTTAAATGACAGGCTTCATATGGGCTCTGAGGCAAACTCTAAAATAGCACAGACTGGTTCAAAATCAGATCTGAGTCCCGTGAGAAAGCTGGCCGTCTGTTCTGTGCTTATCACAAAACGTGGAACTGAATTTTGTACCTTTACATGTAATAACTCTTCATACAGTAAATATCCTCCTTTATTTCTGCCCAATAGGAGGACTACATATTGCACCACCAGGATAAATAAGGCTGATTATCCTATGAGACCTTCTGTTTATACAGTCTACAAACCAGAATCAAATGTTCCTTTATGAAAACAGCCTACACTTTAAGGGAAAAAAACAAATCAACAAAGCTTTATGAGACATAATTGGGATCAATAGAAATTACTGTAATTCTGAGATATATTCTACAAGTTTTTAAACCATCCTTTAGTATTCTGTACTAAAGGCATGATTATACATTAAATTATAGCAGATGGCATCATGTAGAAATATCATTTGTTAATATATTCTGCTGGGCTTAGCCATCAAGGTAGTACAAATTGGCATATATTACACTTTCTTTTGGCTTTTTGGCATGTTGATTACATTGCATTATGTTCTTTCACAGCTTTATTCTTACCCTCTAAACTATGACTAAAAAGTCATCTTGTATAAACTAAATCCAGGAAGAGCAAAATCTTTGAATGTCAGAACTACAAACCCCATTGGCTGGCACGAATCTTACAGAAAAGTCCAGTCAGCTCATTTTCCTCCTGAACTAGACAGTCACCCTGAAAGGGATAGGTTGTCAAGAAGATGGACAGAAGACAAGGGATAGATTTCAGAGAAAAAAATGAAAGCTAAGAAGTGGAATTAGACACAAGCAAATCGTGTCCATGCAAATAAAGAAAGATGCAGGGAAGTTAGGGTTTGGACCAGCTTCTTATGTGCATTCAGGGCTGAGATGAAAGTAAAAAGGGCTCTGTGCAGCATCACTGCCACACATTATGAGAGGTAATCGTGCCTTGCTTTGTTCTTAGAGCCTGGCAGAGAAGTCAGGGATACCTCTCAGATGTCATATTTTCAGGGGGAGGGCAGCCAGGAAAACGCGGCAGCTGGTGTTCAGAGCAAGCAAGCCTCTGAATCAGGACAGCAACCTCATTTTGCCTGTGTCACCTCCAGTGAGCTTGGGACGAGTCACCCGAGGTGTGACGCTGGAGAAAACGGAGCTGTAGCGCTGCAGTGTTCCAGCAGAGAGCAGCATCCGTATATGGAAAGATGCTGCTCTCCTCCAGCCAGCGCGTCCTGCTCCCTCTCTTACAGAGCCCGGGAATATCACCCTTTTCCCCTCTCCGTAGTTCATAGGTAGATGAATTTATCATCAGAACCTGAACACTTAATAAAACATGGAACGGTATGATATTAAAAACGTTAAGTCAAGATTTAAGTTTACATTTTAAAAATGAAAATTATCAGCAATGAAATAATTCAGATTCCAGAAGCAAAGTTGAACTCTCTCCATGTCTTACATTCTGCATGTTTTACGACACAGACTGTGATGATTAAATATACATAGTTTAGGAATGGATAAATCATTCAATCTCAATCAGGGAGTAGAACCTCAGTTCAGAAGGTGTTGAATGCAGAATCACAGAATATTCTGATTTGGAAGGGACCCCCAAGGATCACCAAGTCCAACTCCAAAGTGAACGGCCCATAAAAGGATCAAACTCACAACCTTGGAACTATTGGCACCGTGCTTGGACTAGCAGAGCAAATCCCAGTGTGTGTGTGCCTGTGTGCAAATAAAATTAACAAGTTCCAGCAGAAACACACCTGAGCAGCTTTATTAAGCACTTCTATGCTCTTGGGTTTTAAAATACGGGGTGAAAAAAACAGTCTGCCCATGCAAAAGCAGCTAAATTTGTGGTTCTTGGAGCCTAATCATTTACTTTTTTTTAATTGTTGTAGTTTCATTGTCTCAGTAAACTAATTTTGTTGCATTAATGTAAGCTACTAGAGGAAATTTGCCCATGTTGAGAGGCTGAGCTGCAGTAGGGCTACTCTGCTTGTCTGTGCTATTCCTTCCTTCTAGGTGTCCCTTTGTCTGAATTTATGTCTTTACAACATGATACTGCTCAGCTTCACGAGCAGGATGGTGTGATTCACTATAAAGATGCTGAAAGAGCAGCAAGTAGTTTGGATGTTCCAGCCACAATTCAGAGGTAATTAATCTACAAGGCTGCTACCCTTTCCAAGAAGATGACAAGTGTCATTAGGAGAACATGAGTGAGCTTGGGAAGTGATGCTACATAAACAGAAGTTCAAGAGACTGCTGGAAGCAACAACCATGTTTTAAGATGCTGAATTAACCTCTGAACTTCTGGAGTGCACCAGCAACTGTGGAAGGCACACCTGCTCTTCTTAGATGTAATTCATGGTAATGAGTAGAAAATGGCTGAGCAAAAAACAAATTTGTGAATTTTTTGTATGATTTACGTGATACTGACTATCAGACTGATCTTATGGGTTTTGCCTTGCTGAGAAATGATAAACCATGTAACATAGAAATGAGAATATGGCTTAAGACATATTTCTGCTCTGTGTCTTTTTTGACAAAAAAGATATTGACATGAAAAACCCTCAAAAATTAAATTACCTGTACAGGCAACCCTTCAGTATTCAGAAAAATAAAGATCTACACACTTCTAGTTTATTTACAAGTCTTTTCTCTGAGATGAGAGAAAAAACCCAAACCAACTAAACATAAGCAAACAAACAAACAGAAAACCCCAAAACCACAACCCCATAAAAACAAAAAGCCCCCTTAACCCCCCCCAAAAAACAAATTAAACTTCCCGCAGATCAAAACAAAATAACAGTAATACCCACCTAATTAATTTTCTTGAAAAACAAGGGTATAATAGTAAACCAGTGATACGTTCTTCATAGTCCTGCAACACTGAGTTCATGTGATAAAAATATAGCTGATGTTAATGTGAACAGTTTTGTACAAGCTTTGAAAGGTCAGGGTCCAAGGATGTATCAAAAAGGGAAAATTAGAAGTTAATTGAAAAGAAAACACACATTACAGAAAGATGGGTAACAAAAACCTGTAGAAAGAAAATGAAAACATAAAGCAAAGTACTAAAAAGTGGAGAGAAAAAAAAGGATGGAATAAAAAAAGGACAAATTTTGACTTCATACATCGTGAAATGTAGACATTTATCATAAATACCTATATCTGTGTAACTCAAAAAACCACATCCATTTCATTGCATTTTTCAGTTGAAAATGATTATGGTTTAAGTGTGTAGTATTTGCAATCTAATCTTCAAAGTAATTTTAAATCCCCCAGGAATTATAAAAGTAAAACACTGCTTATTCGCTTTTTTCATGCTTTGGTGCTCCCTCCCTGTACCTTACTTTTCCTTGTACAAAAACTCCAGTTAAAAAACCAGAAAAATTGCCATGTCAAATGTCAGATTTTTCAAAGCTGCTCCTGTTTTGAATGTCACAGAAAAGCATACCTCCAAGTTCTCATCTGACTTGGTCCATTAAAAATTATAATTGAAATTGGCTACACCAAAATACAGAATCACGGAATCACAGAATTTCTAGGTTGGAAGAGACCTTCAAGATCATCGAGTCCAACCCATGCTCCTGTATGATCCAACATGACCTTCCTTTTTTCTCCTGCATTTCAAAGTCTCTTATACCTTCCCCAGACCCTCCAGCTGCCCCAGTGACTCCATCCCTCACTGACACTTGTCTTCCCTCTCATCTACTCTCAACCTGGGTAAGACTGGCCACACATCCCAACTGCATAAAACTCCACAGATGTGTGATAAGCTTGCCACATGGAAGACGTATCCAAATTTTTGCTAGGTAGGGGATAATTTTGAAAAAGGCCAACTCCTTTAAAAGAGGCAGAAATAACACAGGGAAAAACAAAATTGAGACACTTCAGTATACATGCAGAAAAATCTATACCAGCAGAAAAGGAGAGAAAAAGAAAGGAACTCGTCTGATAAACGTACTTATCATTCTTAGCAGAATTCTTTGCAAGAACTACCGGATGTTGTGCTGCCCACAGAGGCTCCATACCCTGTGAAGGACATGGTCTTATTGATATCTTGTTTTTACTTTCACCTCAGTAATTGCAGAGATTGTATCAGAAAGTTTTAAAAGCAAAATAGAGGTTAGATCCATTTTCGATACTCCAAATTAAAAGAATAAATGAATCACCCAACTGTAGTTAATGGGCAATTAACATAATTCTGGTCTGGTGTAGCTGAAAGATAATGAAAAAGCTGATTGCAAATGAACCAGCAGTAATGTGGGAGGTCATAATAGTCCCATAACTCTGAATGAGAAACCAATTTCTCCTCTAACACTTGGTGCTTTGATTGGTGAAGGGCTTTATCATACTATGAAATTTACCCGTGATAGTATGAGACATTAAAAAAAAGGTTCTGCTGCGTAAGTGGTGGATGGCTGACAGAACAGGTACCCTGAGCTGCTGCATGAGCCTGTAGTAGCTATCATAAACTAGAGGGTAATTAGAAGTGCAGTGGCGAATAGAGAGGAGACGAGTATATATCTGAGTAATGAGCTCACAACTGTATTATAGCAGGGCAACAACCCACCTGGGGAAATGCAGCAGGGCAACAGACTCTGTTCCAGCCTGGAGACTGGATGTGCTGATGCCCTCTAACTCAGCCCACCTCCTGGATACAGTGTAATATCTTCTTTGTGCTCAATTTGTTCTTACTTAAAGAAGGGGTAATGGGGTGGGATAAATTCCACCCACAATGCTTCTCTCCACTTGATATCTATGTCCTGATCCTATTAAAACTTAAGATCTTGTTCAGCAAACTGTCATCAGATAAAGTAAATTACATTTAATACCAGTGGTAATGCTCTCAAAATCAAGAGAACCATTGTGTCTAAGGCAAAGACCATCTCTTTTCGTAGAATTTTAAGTAAATCTATATTTAGCCCCTTTGTGGCTTTTGAGGGGGGAAAAAAGGTAATCATGTTAGAACACTGTAATGGTAAATGAATCTACATCCTAGCAGCAGATGGCACATTAATAGAGTACAGACACATGCACACAAAAAAGAACTAACCCTTAAAAAAGTATTTTTTTCCTTGGTATTTTTCATCACTCTTTCCTCTGTCTTTTCTACCAGGCTGAATAAAATGATGGTAGATTTAACAGAGAGGATGTATTCCTCTCTGTGGAAGTGCTATATTTATATCATGACAAATCAATAGGTTATTGCTGCATTATGCAAAATAGAAAAAGTTAATAGATAAAGTGACAGTGCTTAACACTCATAAATATTTAGCATAACACTTTAGGTGCATGGATTACAAATGACCTTTTTGGGGAGATTTTTACATCATCTTTCTCACCCCTGTCCTGTGGCTAATGTTAGTCACAGAAGTCACTAAGGCATGTGAGATGACTTGGTCTTCTTGCTGTGTAGAGATGCATGTAGCTCTGACACAGGAGCACTAATGCAGGTGCCTCCAAGCAGTGAGTGCTGTAGCAGATACCTGTAGTCCCTTCACACTGAGTAGAACACCCATCTTTGTGGTGTCCATCAAACAGCAGAGGAATGGGTTCAACATGGAAAAGCACATATACTTGGGAAAGTATTACCAAACCTCCTGTCTAGCCATCCAAAAAACTGGTTCCCAGACAGTGTTCCAAGAAATACTTGTTGGAATAACTCTGAAGATATAATATTTGTCAGCTTATAAAATTATTAATAGCCTAAGAAAGAGCAGGTAACAACTTTGACAAACTTGGGAAAGTAAACATGGCTTTTATAATGGACAGTCTTGTCTTCCAAATTTACTAGAATTCTCTGAAGAGATCAATGTGTATGGATGGTGTTAATTCAGTTGGCTTAATTTAATTGGATTTCCAAAGGTCTCCTAAAAAATCTTTCATAAGAAATTTATAAGAAAGCTGAGCAGTGATAGGATAAAGGGAAAGGTCCCCATATGTATGAGAAACTGTTTAATGGAGAGGAAACAGGAAAAGTGAATTAACAATGTTTGAAATAGAATGTTTTTCACCCTTGGAGTTCCAGAGGAACCTGAGCTGGCAATGGGGATAGTCACTGTATTCATAAGTGATTTGGGAGAGTGGGTGAATAGGGAATTCAGGAAGTTTGATGAGGATACAGAGCTGTTCAAGATAGCAAGGGCAAGCAGCGACCAAATAAACTTACAGAGGAACTTTATGAGTCTGAGCGACTGGGCAATTAAGTGACAAGTGAAATTCACTGTAGATAAATGGAAAGCAATGCACATGGGAAAACCAATTCTAACTCCACATATTAATATGATGGAGTTGATCATTACTACTTAGGAGATAGATCTGAGATTATGACAGATAGTCCTATGAAATGTCAACCTGATGCTTAATAGTAGTCATGAAGGCAAGTCAAATGTTAGAAAACATTAGGAAATAAATGAAGAACAAAACAGAACAGAGAACATCACAGTGCTGCTACAGAAAACCATCACTCAACCCCACACTGAATAGTGTGTGCTGAATACTGTCAGGTCCCCTTTTTTCAAAAATGATACAGGTAAAACAGAAAATTTCAGAGAAAAGCAACAAAAATGATCAAAGCAGTAAAGCAGCCATCACATTAAGGAAAGCCACTCAACAACTACAACAGGAGCTGCTAGCACACGTTATCCTGGAAAAAAGGATGACCTGTAAGAATATGACAGAAATCTGAGAACACAAAAAGATGGATCTTGATCCTTCCCACATGAAAACTAGGGAACATCAAATGAAGATATTAAGAACCACATTTAAAACAAACACAGTGGTAGATGTGTAAAAATAATTTCCTGATCCTGTGGATGCATAGACTAAAAGGGGAAACTAAGCAAGTAGATCAGTCATGCACTGAGCGTAATGAAAATGCAGTGACCACATCTATTCAGGATGAACATGGCTGAAGTCTGGAAAGCAGCAAGGGCAAGTATCCTGCTGAAATAGGTGCTGAACCTTTGGCCTTACTAGTAATGGCTCTTAATATGATCTTACATTCTTCTAAAATATTGCTGCACCTGGGATATTCAGAATGAAGCTGATTAACTAAGACGAGGGAATGAATAACACCCGTGTTGTACAATTCAGACAAACAGTAGGTATCTTGAACTTCCTGTCAATACACATTAAGGATAACTAGTCCTGGCAGAAGGCAACGCACACATTACAGAGGTAAGCCCTGTAAGAAAATTATATAGTTTCAGATATTTCTTCTTGACTCACATGAATAAATTTATTTTCTTTGATTACTTTAACAGGCCATTTCTTATTCTAGAGGGACAGACTTTTCCTCCTTCTACTCTCAAAGGAATTATGACAGAAATCACCTTATCTAGTGATCTGGGACTATTTGCCAGGATCTCCAATAATCTTCCAGTGTAGTCGCTACCTTAAAGAAATATCTATACTTTGTTCACTACAATGAAATCTGAATTATTTCAGATAATGATGCCAACTGGGAAAGAAGAAAAGGATCTAAATTTGAAAGAAGGCTGGGAAGGCAGGGGGGCTATATAAAAGAGACTTAAATAAATTGCTATGAGGACGACATCAGCAGATGGAGCTGTTACTTACACTCTTCTAAATTCTTCTCCTTTGCATGCAAGAACCCTCTCAGTTTTATATATCACATAATTTTGTGAAATATTTTCTGTGTTCCAGACTACAGAAAGTAGCAGGAGAGTTTGCTCTCCAGTGCCACTACCAGAGCTGCAATTTTGGGAACTCTTTGGTGCTTTCTCGAGATTTCTGAATAAAGACATCACCTGAACCCTTACTGCTCTTTTTTCAGAGACTATTACATGACAGTGGAAATAAAGTATCCTGCACAAGGATTACACCCTGATTTCACCCTGCAATGGTAAGCTCCCCTGCAGGGCTCTAACACTGAAGGTTGCTTTGGCAGAAAGACAAGCAGTTACAGCTGATCCACACATAACCTTATCGATTGTATCTCTCCTCTTCCAGGCTTTCCAGAACTGTGCTTGAGATGGGAGCTCTCTGCCATTTTTCTTGCTGTAGATCTGCTTATTCTTTCTGTTATCAGTGCTCCCAATATGCATTATCTCTGTACATTACCAGCCACAACAAAGCCAAAAGAAGAAAAGATTTCCCTGTAAAATATTTAACTTAAACCCCCAGATATCTGATCAAACCTTTAGCTCTGTCCCAGGGAAGAAAGAAACCTTCAATTTATTGCCCATAAAAGAGCCTATTCTTATTAATCAAGGCATCTCAGCACCTTATTCTGTGAAAAGCCATACTTGGTGAAACTGGCCTGATTGCTGCCTCTGTGGGCTGGTGTGAGGGAGACTGTATTTAGAGAGGCTATCACAACCCAGGCAAAAATTGTCTCCTCTTCATTAAATTCTTGCCTGTACCAGACGCTATCACAGGGCTTTAAATTCCACTTTGGAATTCTATTTTTAGAGCTCAAGTGGGATTTATATGGTGCTCCGACCTAACACGAGCTCCCTGCACAAGGCTGAATTTAGCCTTGCATGCACTCGCTGCTGAAACTGCTGACTATAATAAACTGAGATGGGCTTGCTCTACATATGTCTAATAAGCTCCTAGGTACCCAAAATGTAGGACTTCCATGATGGCTTTAATTTCACCAAATGCTTGTAACAATAAAGATGACAGATTATGTTTCTAAGTTCACCTTCCTTATCAGCAATGCCTGTACCTCTTTATTGACTGTTATAGAAAAATACCAAACTTTTGTTTGAAGAATAAATGAAATAAGATTCCCAGATTTTTTACAGCTATGGAAAAATTACCTTTTTAGCCTGGTCTGTGATCACACTGTAGTCAGCCCTGTCTCCCTTCACTTGCATAAATTTTGAACTGTTGGCCAACTTAAACAAATAGACAGAAGAGCACAGGGGAAGAGGTCTCATGGATATTAAACTCCTTTGGGCTTCATTAGGTAGAGGAGAAAGAGTACTAATATCCCAGTGACAGAAATATACTGAACCTGTATTAGACAGTAGAGAAGGCAGAGAAGAGCAGACAGAGACATAAATGTAATACAAAATAAGATGCTGTTGATTTGGTTGCTCATGGATAACATATTACTGTGAGGGAACAGATACACAGGAGATTAATGCATATCATTGTGAGACCTATGTGCTCACAGTGTTGTTAATGTTGTGTGCTTTGATGTTTGTTGCTTCAGCTTCAGGTGCAAACTGGGCAGTCATAAATGGAGCCCTTTAATATAAAAATATGGATTGAAAAATCAGTCCTGAGTGTCTTGCCCAAATTCAACCAGTAATGGGAACAATTATATATGTTGCTTCAAACTGTCTGGCCCTGATAAATTTCTGTTCAAAGCCAGGCTGGGGTAATGAAAAATATTCCCAAGATGGTCTCAATTTCATAACTACACAGTAGATATAAGCAAAAAAATCCCCCAAAACAAAACACCAAATGAAGCCAAACAACTCACAGTAGTAGAATAAAGCAATGAAGAATGACAAAACAGATGAAGAAATCCACAATGTGTTCGCCTGTGCCTCACAGTAATTAATGCTTTTTGAGATATTAGATAAACTTTTCTTTGTTGTAATAGAAACAGATTTCCCAGATCTCCTATTTCAGCTCTCAAGCTCCACCTTTTCCCAGCTTTGTCTGAAATTAGCCACATTTTCTACCACTTTAATAAACGTGGAATACAATTTGGAAATTATCTGTTTGCATCAGCACTGGCAAAGAACAATAGCTCAAATTTTGAGAGTCAAGGCTTCAATAATAAGGCCTGATTTTCTTAGCAATCAGATGCATACACACGCGTACACACACACACACGCACGCACACACACGACATGTCTTTGTGAATAGGGCCCAAAACAGCTGCAACCTTCCAGAAATTAATTGGATTCTGGATCATTTGCATTTTTATATAGTTTACCAACAAAAGATGGAGATAGCAAGTTTATTAATGTGAAAAAAGAGAGACAAAGAGAGAGAGGGAGGGAAAGTGAACGTTTTGGTTGAGCCACTAATCCAAATTTTAATACACACAGTGCCTATTCACCTTATGATACTGCAGCAGATCCTCCAAGGTGGAAATTGATATGCAGGTCTAAACTGCAGGCAGCTGTTAAGGACTCCTACTGATGCCTTGGGCCTTTACAGTTCCTCATCTGGGTAGACATTATGATTTGATAATGGCCATATTCAGACAACACCCAAGGCAATTCTAGGATTTGCTGTCACAATAGACACACTGAAAATAAAGTCAGTGTAAATAGATTAAGAAATTGACAGAATAACAAGGCAGAAAGAATTAGAATGAATACACAAATGGCAGATGACAACTCAATGTATTGTGATGCAGAGATGGGATAAGGAAAGTGGAGCTGGAGGATTTATCTGCTGCCAACATGCCTTCAACCTGCTTCCTGCCTGCATGGATGCCTATTTCACTGAGAAGTGAAATCTTTATTAGAAGATTTCTTATCTCCTTTGCTGCCCACTGGAAAACTTCCTTTCCATTCAGTGGAAAGTGAAAGCTCCTGAAAGCTCCTGACCCATAGGTGTCCAAGATATCATTTCCCTAGGGAACAGGAAAAAAATACTGACTCGATGTTCAGAGGAGAATGACCCTCAACTCCTATGGGAGTTGATGTGAACACCTGGTGAACCAGAACGTTATTGTAAGTGATTAATTTACAAATTTCTTAGAATTGTGCTGAGGTATATGTGAGGTTTAGTGCATGAACTCTTCTGTGGAATCTCTTATAAGATGCTTTTTGGGGTGGCAATAAATTGACCGAATTTCATTTATTCATTTTTATCATGTTTCAATTGCAACTTCATCTCTGCCAAAAACAGCTCCTAGTTCTGCTCAGCCCAGCCTGAAAAACCAAATTATACCAGAGTAAAGAAGGTATCAGACCAATTCCTGAAATATGGAATGTGACTTCATGCGCAGAATAACTGTGGATTGTGAATGGTTTATTGGTTGTATGATAGACCCAGAGCATGTGCAGAGATGGAATATCAGCAGTGACATCTCCAGTAGGCTGGTGGGTGAAGAAAGAACTAAAGCTGCTATGACACTGAAAATGAAACTCAGTGCTGTGTTAGCGCTCAGCTGTATAAGGATCCTATGAACTTCAATCCTGTGTTGGTGCAGTAAGTGCTCCCTGAGTCTGTCAGACCTGGCACACAGTTTTTCTCTGGAACAAAATATGGGTGGGAACACACAGGAAGGCAAGGCAGTAGCATTGCACAGGGCTGAGTGTAGCAGCAGGAGGCTGGAGACATGGTATAGTAGTAAAATGCTGTCTTCTTTGACTATGTTGGAGATTTGGGCAACGAGACTGGACACCAAGGAGACACGGGAGCAAAAGGTGCTGCTGGGAGGAAGGAAAGAGTAATCTTGTCTCCCTGGTGCTAGATGAGCAGAAAGTTGTACTCTCGACTATCCAGCCCAGCTCCACCTTTTCCTTCAAGCCCTTTCCTATTTACTTCTTTTGCTAAAATCACTGAGAAGCCATGAGATAGCTCTTGTGTTTGAACAACACAAATCCCAAACTCTCAGTGCAGAGTATTCAACCAATACATCTTGAGTAATCTGGAGGGAGCTTAGACTCATTTTAGTAAAATACTTAGTTTTGCTTGACTTAATGGGAATTAACCCAGTGCTTGAGTGCTGTGTTGGATCAGGGACAAAATTATATGTGTCTTGCCTAAATAATAACTAAATATTTTATGATTTTATACATGCTTATTACCTTGCATGGATCTTTTGAATGTAACAGTTCTATCAAAATCTGAAACACTATGCAATGGAACAGCTTTGAATTTTAATTTCCTTACCTCATTTTCTTTCCTCCTGTCACATTTCTTTTGTCCAATAAGAGGTCTCCATGACTTTCCTACATTTTCTCCATGATTTTTCTACACCTCCTACATTTTCTGTTTTTCTTCTGCATAAAGTTTCACCAAGTCTTCTATATAAACTTTGATCACAGTCCCCACTTCAAACACTTTTTTTTTTTGCTGGTTCATTTGTTTTTCTCTTTGCTTTCTTCCTTTAGGCATTATTTTCATTCTTCTTTCTTTGTGTGTTATCAACCACTTTTGTTTAATACTCTCATATTCTTCTCTTTCTCTGACTAATTTACGCTGAGCTTCTATTCCTCTCCCATAATATATCCGTCAGGGTTAGAGAAAGAGATAAGTTGATGGCCAGAGGAAGGAGAAATCAGGCATCAAGAATGAAAAGGGCTGAGTGTCGCAGAGTCTTCAAGTATGAGGAAGAAAGAGATAGAATAACAAATATTAAAAGGACTGAAGGGAAAGTTTCCATAAAGAACATGGGAAAAGGAAAACAAAGTTAGAGAGGGAAAAACTGCAGGACTGTTATTTTTATTCCGAAATTGAATGTTCCCTGATTTTTGAAGGACTAAAAGCTGCAAGGAGTAGAGAGCTCCATTTAGCCCTAAATCAATCCTGTTAAAAGGAATACCTTGATTACAGTTAGTTTGCCAGCATTTAGAAATGAGACAGGAACATGGCCAACATTCTTCTGGCTGAATACACAGTTAGAGAGAGACAGATTATGGAATGATAAAGTATCTAAGTGCACCAAGCCCTTATTTATCTAACTTTTGTTAACCTTTGGAGAAAGTCTGCCAAAGTATTCTGGTAGGACTGAAAAGCCAAGCAAGTAAGAGTCTTATAACCAGGCTACATTTTGTATGGCACAAATAACTGTATTTGTACTGCCTAGGGACTTCATAATTTCCTGCTTTTGAGACAGTAGAGAAATGTGAGCATTGTAAGATTGAAATCCTGGCCTCACTGAAGTCAAAGGCAATATATACAGTTAAATTCTAGTAGTGCAGCCACTTTCCAACTAAAAGGGTGCTTATGGAATGTTGCCTGTGTGAATGTACCTAATTTAGATGGTTTAAAAAAGCACCAGAGAAGAAAACGCAGAAAGCTGATGAGTGTTAGGGCAGGAGTGATAGAGAAACTACAGGTAGAGCATGATCATGAAGGGACATGGGCCAAAAGGGTGGAGGAGAGACCATATCCATAAAGGACTTTAAAATGAACAGAGGAGGATAAAAATTGTCAGGGACTGCAAATGAAGTGGAAGGAGGACACAGACAATGAGAATTCAGAGCCATTCTAGGCAAAGCAGAAGTTGTTACCAAGTGGGTTGAATTTTCTGCATGAGGCTCAGGATGTGTTTATAGAAAGAGAGAATTATCCTATGGTTGTGCTTGGGAACCCAGCACAATACACTGTAGCTTTGCATCTGTTTATTTTATCACTATGAAATAGATTTTGTTCCAAAAAAGTACCAAATATATGTACTTCTTAAATATTAAGGATTTATAGCACTCCTCTTCCGTACTTCGAGGGTGCCACGCCCTGAACTCTGCCTGGAGACTGCCTTCTCCAGAATGAGAAGGCAACATCAGGGGCAGCTCTTCCATGTGAAAAGATGTATTTCACCTGTTAAAAATCTTGCAATGCTTCTCCAAGCAGAAATACAAATATTGGACTGCTGCTTCACTAGGCAATCAAATTTTTTTTCCAGTCTGTGCTAAGAAAATACTAATGAACCACTTATTTCATTCCCTGAGAGGAAGCAAGAGGGAGATGCTGTTACATCACCAAAACTAAAGCCTGATAACAGAGAACGGTGTTTGTTATTAATTTTCTATTGTCTTGTCAAAACTCGTTTAAATTCCCAATGGATAGGTGTTCTGCAACTCCTCTGGGGATCATACTCCATCATACTCCAAAACTAAAGGAGCTTTCTGAATTTTGTCTTTGCTTTGCAATAAGGTATTTTTTCTTTCTCCTTAGCATTCATACCCTAGAAAAATTTAAAACTTGTTATATTTCATCTCAGTTACTCCTTCACTAAGTTGCCTGTACTTGACTGGTGGGGTTTTTTTTTTTCTGGCAAGTTCATCTGCCTGCTCCCATTCGCTGGATTTGCTTTAGTTCATCAGCTGCATTCTAGTGACATGATAAATCAAAAACATACCTAGTATTCTATCCAGGCTACCACAGAACTACACAGAGAGGGCTATTAAGTCAGGGCTCAGTGGTGCACAGCTTTTGCACAGGCAGCCTGAAATTTTGCTACGCTTCATTGCAACTGTGTCACGTTACATATGCATGCTTAATTTTCTGTTCACTATTACCCCTTTTAGAATATGTAAGACAGTGGCATAAAGCTGTCCAGCTGGTTTACTCTTTCTCAGCACTGCTTGAATGCTAGTAATGATGTCATAAAAAAATCTGAAATCTGAATTGGGCTCCTGTCGACTTTACCCAGAAATTACAATTTTATTTTATTTTCATTCTAAGCTGTTATATTATGAGAGATCTGATGTTTAGCAAAATATTTGCCTTTTGCAGATAACCATTTCAGTTAACAAAAAGAGGTTTTTGCTTTGCAAATTTGAAGAAAGCCCATTTAGAACTTTACTTACCAAAAAAACCATTCTGCTAATCAGAAAACAATTCTAAGGCTTCAATGGACATGGCTAATTCAAAGAGTACTTGAAGTAAAATATTAAAATCAGAATAGTATATGGGCTTCGTAGGGAGTTTATACTGCACCTTCCTGGGACATCAGCAGTAGTGCATCATTGCTTGCAGAAGTGAAACACAACAATCTGAAAATGTGAAACCTCCGCTATAGTGTAGTATTAGTATTTCACTAGTAATTGTAAATCATTCTGGGGTAAAAGATGAGGAGATGAGGAGTATTTTTTGTTTCAGTGCCTTGTGCTGTTTCTCTGCAAAATAGGGGATGATCTAACAGCATGGCTGATTGCCTTGAGAAGATGAGACAAAAGTGAGGGTAAATGTACCTATATTACTGCTAAATTAGTTTCCCTCAACATCATGAAAAGCATGAGCTACTCAGGGTTGCCTGGGACCCATGGCAAATAGTGAGATGGCTGGTTTACATGGAAGTCTAATTTACATTCTGCTGCATTTCCCTGCTGTTATTAAAGTTATGGTTGCTCAGGAAGCAATTAGTCCTTCTTGTTGCAATATGGACACTGCTAGGCATAGAAAGCAAAACACATCACTTGATCAGTCAGTCTCTCCGTGATTCTTGTCACACCATTTCCTGCACTGACTTTGTACCTTGAACATTAAGGCAGGAGCAGTGCCTTCCAGCTGTGCATCCTCTCCTTTCAGATAAAGAAGACAGGATCAGCTTGAGACACTGCAGATCAGAAACCTACAATACAATGTCAGCTAATTCCATAGTGTTTATAAATAATTTTCAGATAGTGGACACTGTGGAATTCAGATTATTCTTAGTTCTTTAATCTGGTTTGAAACTGATAAAGCTCACACAGTTTCACAATCCAAGCCACACTTCTCACAGATTTAGAAACTGTGTTTGTACATAAACTAAGCTTAAACCAAGTTTGACCCTGTATTGGCAGCTCAACCCACATTTAAGTCAAAACTGCATGGAATAGTAACTTTTTATGCCAAAGCAATAAAAACTGTAACGAGACACATACATACACACATCCCTGTCACAACATATATACATTGTGTCCTAGGCATACTTTTAATCTATATCTAACTTTTTAGTAGTGACAAAGCGCCTTTCAGTCATTACTAGAACCATTAATTTAAGTATCAGCATTGTCTGGATGTACTGTTCTCCTACAGTGCCTAGGATGTCCACACAACCATTGATTTAGGAGACAATATCACTTGCTTCCAAGTTTATGAGGCAATAAACAGCTCCCGCATATTGATGAATGTGGAGGTGTTTGCTCAGCACATTTGCAGGGGACGTTTATTACCCAAGTGCTGTGCTTTAAAAGCAAATGAAATTGTAACTATTCTCACTTTCTTTTGTTGGGGGGAAGGGAGAAAAATACTGTTGTGTTTAATTTGTTCCTGCACTTTCCCTCCTCCTGTGACTCATTAAAATGACTGACACAGGTGCGGACGTTTCCCTCATCTGAGCAGTTGACGACTACAGTCATTTTTTCTTTGGTGGCTTTACATGAGACTGCTTTAGAACAGGGTGCAATTGTCAGAATACCAGAGAGACATGACTAAGATTATTCCTTCGTGCTTTATTACCCTATTATCTCCTTCCAAAGGATTAAGTTAGCTCATCAGCATAGCCACTTAGACTTACTAACTCTACAATAATATTCATTGCTCTGCCCATACAATAAAAGAATGAAATAATTTTTAATCTGGAGAATTGGATCATGCGAATGTAAGGGATTAAAAGATGAGTCTTTGGCTTGTGCACCTGGCAAAACACTGCTTGGAATCTAAACTCCTTTGAAGTATATTATACTGGGAAGGAAAAGAGAGTGGAGGAAAAAGATGAGCTTGCAAAGCTGCATGCCAACTGAGTTGTTATGAGGATGCCAGACAGAGAAAGCAACCTGTGAAAAATGTATTAAATTATCAAAACCACAAAGCTGATTTATAGCTGCCGTAATTTCTCCTTTGCTTTTTGTTCCCATATGAAGAATGTCAGGGATGATATTTACTTACAAGAAAAAAAAATGTTTCTAGCTGTTAATAAAATATATACAAACATATTTTAATTATTTTATTTATCTAGGTTGGGAACGAAAACAGAATGACAATTTAAAGAAAAGATGGAATACAAAATGTAAGAAGAAAACAAATATTTTCCAAAATTCTTGAGATGAATGAATCATTGATTCTTCTGGCTTGTATGAAAAGTCTTTAATCTAAAAAGCCTATTTGTTATTTTAAGAAAATGATGTTTGAAATTTCTAGCAGAGCAGATGATTCCTTTCTTATTATTACAACATGAGATTAGGGAAAAAATATTAACTTGAAATATTTAATAATGCTCATTAACTTTCCTCTTTTTTTGTCTCTTTTCTAATTTAAGACTTGGATATGCAAGCTTGCATTCATTTATATAAACCTGATCATCCAAGTAGTGGCATTAAAATCAATTGGACACATTCTTAGGTCAAGCCAGTCCTTAGCAATGTTATGCCAGTAGGCTGTAAAAGGCTATACCTTTCCTTCATGTTTGAAAAATGCCTTCCATCCACCTAGAATTGTAAAAATTATAATATTAAGAACCAATCCTTATACTTAATAGTAGAAAAATGTTAATTGGTTGTATCTAACTAGCTCTTAATACTTTACACTGTTAGAAAGGAATTTTCTACCACATCTGCTTTAATCCATATACTTGGACTTTTCCATTATAGTTCTTTTCTCTCTGATATGCTTTCTGATCCTTTCAGTCATCCTGAATTTTCATTTTGCCTTGTTTTTTGTCATTTATTCTTATTTGATAGAGTGAATTTTTTAATGGGAAATTGAAGGGGGCTAATGGGGACACCAGGTTATGATGGCATCCATTCAGCCTTCGTGTCCTGTGCTGATTCATTGCAAACAGCCAGACTCCTCTTTGCTCTTATTGTCCTTTGCCCTCCTGCTGCTGTGGGCTAAAGGGAGTTAGTCCGTGGGAGCAAGTTGGACAACAGCAGCACCCCTTTCATTTACCCCAATTCAGTTGGGGCAGCATAGGGCTGGCTGGTTAAAACCACACATTTAGGTTCTGCTTTAACTTCCCTGAATTCACCGCAAAAAGTGTATTCCAGAAAGTCAAGAGACTGAAATTGACGTTTTCCCATGCCTATAATTTTAAATAATGGATGTGTGGAATTTTGAAATTGAAATTACTTTAAAAAAAAGTCATGGCAATAATGGATGGAGCCTGTGCCTCAGTCTGGGAACTGATGTGAAAATGTGTGTCATCATAAAATGGTTTAAGTTAGATCAAGTTACCTCAAGTGTGAAACAAAGTAATGGAAAAGAATGTTTACTACATAGAGGTTTTTATGTATCCTGTTCTATAACAATTGGACAATTGAGAATAAACATAGGAAGCAGGTTCTGTTTCTCAGTTAAGTTTACTACACATTTTGCCCTACTGTTACTAATTTCATCTGAATGACTATAAAGATGTTCATAGCAGCCTTGACTAAGGTCCATACATGACCCCGTTCTTTGGAGGTCTGGGTATGACAACAATCTGCTAAGAAAGGAAGTAGGAAGAAATAGTGGCATAGCTAAAAATGAGGCATCTTGCTGATTTAATGGACTTCAGAAACAAAAATAAATAGCAATATTGAATAGCACAGGGCTACAGTGCCTAATAAAGAACTTTTAAATTAAAAATATAAAATAATTTCCAATCAGTGTAGTAAGAAAGAATCAAGCCCGACAGTACTTACAGCTGATAAAATGTGATATTTATCAAAGACATAGAATTAAATGAGAGTATGGTATTTTTTAAAGAAAATATTTTTAAAAAGTTATTTCTTTTATTCCTTATTTAGGCTGTTACTGAGGAAGAAAACAGGGTGTAATTTTGCTGTTCTAGTTTTGGGGTTTCATCTTTTTAAGTTTTTCTATACAGGAAAGCTCAAGAAGAATTACTGTCTTTTCAAAAGACATTTTCAAAAGGATTACTGCATCATATTTTTCTTTCTGATCACCCTATTTGATTTTTCTTTTCAAAACAATGGGAACACAGTAAGGTTACCTCCAGGAAGAGTAACAAGATTTGGCACCATATGCCTGAGAGAAAAGTCAATGAAAAGCAAATGGAAGCAGTGACTAGTCTTTGTTAGTCAGGACTGTTATCCACATCCCACGGAGGGAAGTGGCTGATGACTACTTTGGAAAAGAAATTCTGAATGTTAGGGCAGGTGTCTCAGCCCCACAGAAAAACTAGGACATGGCAATGATTTTGAGAGGGGATCCATTTTTTGATGGATATTATGTGGTAGCTTCTGCAGAAGGAAACTTCAGAAGTGTATACCAACAACTAGGACACTTTTCCTTCTATATTTTCTCTGCTAAGGGTCTCAGATATGAGCAATACTTACTGTACTCAGTAAACTTTAATTGCCTGGAAAGTGTTGAAAGCCTATAATACTTTGTGTGAAGATTAGGGGTTCCCCAAAAATCTCGTGTTGAGTGACTAATTGCTAGCAGCAGACATATTTCTAATTAATTATAACACAAATTATTCAGATACTCACTTTCATTGTCTAAAAATTTATAAGTAAGCTCTGCTATTTGCATATGCTCTTTAGCCCAAGGGACATGTTAGTGCTGGCAGTGAAAGGAAACCAAAAAGCACTTTTGTTAAAAGGAGAAAGGAATGATGCAATCAGGTCTGTTCTCTGATGCAGTTTTACTGAGTTATTGAAAACACAGCAACCCTGTATCTCCAAACACAGAACAAACTTAGGTGATTTTCACATTCACAATTGCCAAGGTTGCCTTCCTAGTCTGTTCTGTGCCCCAGGGTTTTTTCCTTTCTTCTATTCCCTATTAAAGCCAACAACTTATATCTCTACCTGTAATTGGTGAATTTGGACTTTCAATCATTCCCTTACATGAAGCCTTTTGCTAGTGAAAGGAACTCCTAATCTTTCCAGCTGTTTCATTTGTATGAAGGGCCTTAATCAAGCCTTCCCTTTAGCCAGATTTAGGGGTGTTTAGCACCCCTAGCTAGAGCTACAATGGCCTGGAGATCACAGGCTTACTTGACAGCAGCCTTCTAACACTTTCCAACACAGCAACATTATATCCAGGTACAATACCAGGTATGATTTAATTTCAAATCCCTTTTGTTCCTGCAGGGGTCCCATCAAGCAAAGCATACATTCAAAGTATAAATTCATAGAAAACACTGGCTCCCTATGTGGATAAGAGACACATGGTAAAGGGGAAAAATCAAAAGGAATTATATCTGGCTTGCTGCTTCTGTGTGATTTTCATCTTTATTAGCATAATCAGATTTATCATTATTCTTATGTATCTCTTGAGAAGCAGAGTTGCCAATTATTTAATTTTTCAGTTGTAAAGAAAAGCACATCTCTTAAGCACTGGGTGACAAGGGCAGGAGAACCTCTGTATGAGAAGCACATGTGGATGAGCCAGTATCCATGAAAATATGTGTATACTGGAGTACACTGGACACCCTGAATGGAGAGCAGAACCAGTAGAATTAGTAGAGACAAGCTTTGCATGTTGGATTTAATTACTCCCTCCTCCCCATAAGAAGAAGAAGACCACCACACACTTACCTACTGAAAACAGCTGCATTTTTGATGTGTTCTGAATCCCATTTGTTATTTCCTGGGCAAAACTGAACTGTGGCTCACCCTCCAAAAAAACCCCAGTAGACACAGACCTATAAAAACTATCTTGCTATAAAGGACTCTATAAAACAGTATGTTTTAATTGCTTCCTGGTTTCAGCAAACTGTTTTATATTCAAAGTTAACATTAGGTTGACACTTAACTTCCTTGGGCTTTTTATTATTTTAAGGCATAAATTATCAGAAGCTATTTATTTCAGCATTTGCTTTCATGAATGGAGGTAGCATTTGTGTGACTGATTAAGCACTTAAAAAAGCAGCACAACCCACCGCAGATTTAATTAGTTGCACAAATTATCACCGAGCACCGTAAATTTAATGTCATCTCTTTTACAATTTAAAAAAAAAACAAGTGAGCAGGTAATAACACATTTGTATGGATCAACTGAGTATCCTGTAGGCAGGTTACTATTATACTCATTTGGAATATAGGAAGATGGGACTGAAGGAGTTGCCCAGGGTGATGCTCTCAACTGATGGTCTGGGGTCTGAAGTGGGGAGACTGACAGTTCAGGAAATAAAGGTGTTTGGATTTGTGCAGAGATGACCAGAGCTACCCTGCCACCCACTTACAGAATAATTTAGGAATCACAAAGATAATCAGCTGAGCAATTACTACCTTTCTTGGAAAAAAACACATGAAGCATTCTCTGTTTGCATTGTACAAGTCTAACAATGTTTTGGTGCTCAGCCAGGTAAGTCTTCCCTTAATAACCTGTCGTCTCACAGATGCTGAGCCTGTAATACGGCTACTAAAATGTATTTAAAAGGTTTATTAACTTTGAGACTCTTTAGAAATCTGTCTCACAACAAACTGATATCATTCTGGTGAGAAAGATACACAGTAGTTTCTGTAGTGAGGCTCTGGCACTGTTTATCTCCCAAATGAGATATCAGCTCATGAGGTTAAAAATCAACCAAGTGAATTTTTACATTATAAACTCTCACAAGAATCAGATGAAAACTGGTGACATGCAAGAGAACTGCAAGCATACCTGCTAAAATCTAGCCATTAATAACCTACTCCCAGGTATTGTGTGGTGATCTGTAAGGACAAGTGAGTCATGGGGTAGTTTAAAAACACCCAGTTTTTCAAAAAAGCCATTCCACATTCTTCCCCTTGAAGGATAGGAATGCACAAAACAAAGCAATATGTTACTTAAAGGCCAGTCAGCATCCTATGAGAAACAGCAAATTGAGACTGCACAATCTGAAGACTTAGCCCTCTTCTTGGAGGAGTGAAAACTTTCTAAGCCACAGCAGAATCAACAGAGAAACTGCATCAGTAATAATCTCTATAACAAGCGCTCTTCCAAGGTCATGCATTCAAGGGAGCTGACAGATGAAATCTGACAAACCTAGCTGCAACAATTTGGGATGTTATTCCCAACGTTGCCTGGATTCATCTCTCCACCACAGATTACCACAGAACACAATGCAAGCAGCCCATCCTGCTGTTGTGCTGCCCCTGCTGGAGGGGCTGCAGGCTCTGGCACAGGAGCAGGACAGCCTTGCTTTCCTTGGCTCGGTCTGCCTCAGCCTGCCTGTTGAATTCACTGGGGTGCACTGCAATTCAGAGGCTTAACTGCAACCCCTGCAGATAAGAGCTTTCAGCTGCCAAATATTATGCAGGATCCCTGATGGGCTCCTCAGCCTATGTCAAACCCTGTGAGGTTGTAGTTGCCATCACGCTGCAATCATGGATCTGAACTGCGGGCTACAATTGCACCTTGAGAGGAGCAGCACTGAGAGAACATAGCAGAAATCTCTCTAGCATGCAATGCTATATCTTAACAGCAGATGCCTGGAGCACAATATAAGAACACAAGTATTTTTAAAGCCAGAGTTTGCATCACAAATTTCTCTTGTACAAATCTAGCTAATTGCTTTTGGAACTCATATACTTCTGACTTCTACCCGAGGAGATAGAATTACAATATTTCCTTAAAAAGCATTTCTTCTTGCTGCTTTCAACCAGCCTTTTCCTAGTTCCAGTGGCAGCACCTATTTCTTGGGTTGAAAAAAGCAATAATTCCTTGTTCACTTCCTCATGTATCTCATAGATTTGTATTGTAAACAATGTTGGTCATTGCCTCCCCAGAAAGAACCATGCTAGTGTAGTTGTTTCTCATCTGGAAGTCATTCCCTAAGTTCTCTTGCTCTTGTCATTTTTTTCCATCTTTCTTACTCTGCTAGTCAGGTGCACGTAGCACTCTGTCATCTTTGTGTCACAGGAGTCAGAGTGGCAGTGAGGAACACCTAAACCAGAGTTGACTGCCCAGCATGGGGGACGGCCAGCAGCTGAGCATCCCCAAGGACAATGCACACATCCACCTGTGATGTACACCTCCATGATTCCCATTGCAATCACATGCTCCACACTCTGGGGTCATGAAGGATTTTCTACTCCTCTCAGGCCTCTCCACCTCTTACTTTTTGTGAAGACATGAAAGATGCTTGCAGAGATGGAAACTCTAAATAAATAACACTGCTCATGCTAAATTGTAAATGTGTGCTGATATCAGATTTATCAATAGTTAGAAAAATTTTTAACTAAAACTCTAAGTACTTATTCTGCTCTTCTGCTGCTTGACCCATTAGGTTAAATTCACTAAATTAACAAGATTATTTTCACTCCATTGAACTATCAAACAGCAAACAACACAAACAAACATAAAAGCAAAGCAGAAGAGCAAACAATGACCACAATAACATCCAGAAGTACTAGGCTGGCTTCCAAGAAACTAAGAAATTACAGATTATGAGGTTAAAAACCCCCTGAATAATCTGGGATAAATATTTTAGTAAAGTAGGGATTCTGTTCTCATGTTCTGTCAGCAATTTTAAGATGAAAAAGATTACTTCTACAAAGAAAGCTGCCTTTCTGATGCTAAAAGCCACAGACTGAAAAGAAACCATTAAAAAATAGCAAAACCAGTGAAGAAATTCTTGGTAATGACACCAAGATGATTCCAGCCAAGGTCCAAGTCACATTGGATTTCAGTTGGCTTAGCATTTTCAGTTTGTGCAGTCAAAACTCACAGATTCAGCTCTTTACCATAAACTAGTGAAGCAAGGACAGTTCAGTGTATTTTATTAGTTCAGGTAACAGATACTCTGAATTTTATATTCACCTTCAATATATTTCATGTGTCATCTTTTCTATATCCCCTGCCAAAAAAGGAGAAAATATTTTTTGAGACTGGCAACACTCATTCTGGAAATGACTGTGCCTTCATCTTCACAGCCTCAAGAGGAAACTGGAGCTGCTGGGGAATTTGTGTCTAGTAAATTATCTTTTCAGGAAAAGGAATGTGAATGGATTGCT